>APFE031195071.1:0-36846 GCA_000404065.3 Pinus taeda | reverse complement strand
AAATGAACAATTCTTGAATGATACAAATGAAAAGACCTCCTTTCTATATATAGGAGTCTAAGGGCTCATAACATAATGAGAGCCAACATAACAATAATAATGTAAGGGCACAATAATAACAATAGTGGGCTTCTATGGGGCACTACATGGGTACATCAATATAATAAGTGGTTTGTACTAATAACAATAGGGGTTACACTAGTAGTGTAGGGGCCTAACATGCATGCATGCGATTTGCAATCTGTGATAAGATCGCATTGCAAAGTAAAATAATGTTGCAGTTGAAATTATTTTTTCAACACTGCCCTTTAATTTCAACTGCTGGGTTATCAGTTATACCTAGACATTTTCTAAAAATTTCAAAACTTTTCTGTCCCAAAGGCTTAGTCAGAATAATCGCAACCTCCTCCGGAGTCCTTCAATGTTTTAAGACAATTTCTCCATTGTTCACTAATTCTCTGATGTATTGGAACCTTGTATCAATGTGTTTCGTTCGTTTGTGAAACCCATAATTCTTGGGTAGGGCAATAGCAGAGCTATTGTCACAAAAAATAATGGTTTCTTTTGCTTGCTCTTTGCATCCTTCTCATCCAAACCGCTTGACACGCTGCTGCTGTAGTTGCCACGTATTCTGCCTCTGCTGTAGACAATGCCATAATGGGCTGTTTCTTAGAAGCCCATGAAATTGCTCCTGAACCCATGTGAAAGAGATAACTGGATGTGCTTTTCCAATCATCTACACTTCCAGCCCAATCACTATCGGTGTAGCCAACTAAATCTAAACATTTTGAGACAATATATAAAATCCCAAAACTTTTAGTACCTTTAATATACCTTAGAATTCTTTTTGCTGCCTGCCAATGTGGTTCTTTTGGCCTCTCCATGAATCTGGAAATTAAACTAACAGCGTGCATAATGTTCGGCCTAGTTGCAGTCAAGTACATAAGGCTGCCAACTATGCTCTTGTACAATTTTGGATCAAAATCCTTGCTGATGTCTTCTTTGGTAAATTTAAACCCCATTACAGTTGGAGTCACAGCTGCCTTGCTGTCCTGCATGTTAAATCTCTTCAACACTGCTTCTACATATTTAATTTGTGAAATGAAAACACCATTTTCACTTTGGTCTACTTCAATTCCAAGAAAATATCTTAAGAAGCCCAAGTCAGTCATTTCAAATTCACTTTTCATGACTTCTTTGAAATCAACAATGAGAGAAGCATCATTGCTAGTAAAAATCAAATCATCTACATATAAAACAACAATAAGAATCTTACCATCATTCTCCTTTATGTAGAGTGTGCGTTCACCATCACACTTATCAGACCCATTATCAATCAGATAAGCATCTATTCTACTGTACCATGCTCTTGGATCTTGCTTCAACCCATAAAGAGCCTTCTTCAGTTTGCATACTTTATGCTCTTGGCCTTCAACTTCATAGCCTGGAGGTTTTTCAACGTAAATTTCTTCTTTTAACACTCCATTGAGGAACGCAGATTTAACATCCATCTGATAAATCTTCCATTTGTGTTGTGCCGTAATAGACAACACTGCTATGACTGTTTCCATCCTTGCTACTGGTGCAAAGGTTTCATCATAGTCTTTACCTTGTTGTTGCTTGTAGCCTTTCACAACAAGTCTTGCTTTGTGCCTGTCAATCTTGCCTTTAGCATTGCTTTTGGTCTTATAAACCCATTTAACTCCAATGGCTTCTTTACCTTTTGGTAGCTGAACCAAATCCCATGTCTTGTTTCTTTCTATGGCATTGATCTCTTCATCCATGGCTTCTATCCATTTCTTATCTTTAATTGCATCTTCGAAATGAACATGGTCATCAACATGACAATACAAAGCAAATAAGGAATTCATTCCTTCATCATAAATGTCACTTAAACTTCTGAACTTCTTACCTCTTTCATTCGGTGTGCAAGTGCTTGAGGAAGCACTTGAATTTCCTCCTGGTGGTGTGCTTGGAGAAACATTCTCATTTCTCCTCAAGGGTATCTCTTGCTACCCTTGTGTTGGAGCTACTGTTTGGGGATGTATTTCAGCCATATCCTCATCATCTTCATCATGAGACAAATAGTTTTTAACATTCACTGTTTTCTCTATGCTTCCATCCCAAGCTTCCTCCTCAATGAATTGAACATCCCTGCTCACAAAAAACTTCTTGGTAGATGGGATATACAACCTGTAAGCTTTGGATTCCTCACTGTATCCAATGAAAATACATTTCTCCCCTTTGCTGTCCAACTTCCTCCTTAGCTGATTTGGAATGTGTGCATAAGCCACACATCCAAAAACTTTCATGTGGGTAACTCTTTTCTTTCTCCCACTCCATTCTTCTTCCGGCACTTTGTTCATGACTGCTGTTGTAGGACACCTGTTCAAAATATATACTGCACAGTTTACAGCTTCAGCCCAATACTCATTTGGCA
Organism: Pinus taeda; assembly: GCA_000404065.3. Lineage (NCBI taxonomy): Eukaryota > Viridiplantae > Streptophyta > Pinopsida > Pinales > Pinaceae > Pinus > Pinus taeda. The sequence goes on along the minus strand of APFE031195071.1, from coordinate 34,406 downwards.
AATGTTTTTCCTTCAACATGTTCCTCACCATATCCATGATGGTCCTATTCTTTCTTTCAGCAACATTATTTTGTTGCAGGGTGTACCTAGCTGTAAATTTCTTGTGAATTCCATTTTCTCCACACAACCATAGGAATTCCTTGGAGATATACTCACCTCCTCTTTCAGTTCTCAAAAATTTGATGCGTAGCCCACTTTGATTTTCCACAAGTGCTTTGAAATTGCGAAATTTTTCAAACACTTCACTTTTGTTCTTCAAGAAATAAACCCAAGTTTTTCTAGTAAAATCATCAACGAATGTTAGAAAATATTGGATGCCTGCAAGTGATGGAGCTTGCATTCATCCACATAAATCTGAGTGGACAATTTCTAAGGGTGCCTTTGCCCTTATGCTTTTTCGTGATGGAAAACTTTGTCTGCGTTGTTTTCCCAATATACAACTTTCACAAAGGCTGTCTAGTTTCTCTATTAATGGTAATCCTCTTACCATTCCTTTTCTGTTCAGCAAGTTAAGACCTCCAAAGTTGAGATGTCCAAATCTCAAATGCCACAACCAATTTTCATCCTTTGGTACGCTTTGGAAGGAACCTTGGGTAACTGCTGCAATTACTTCTTTGTTTTTCAAATCTCCCCTTATTCTGAGAGGGAACATCCTGTTCCTCGTCATCTTCACTTCAACAATGCATCGTTTGCTGGGTGCTCTATCCATGATGGTGCATACATCATTCACCAAGAAAACATTGTACCCCTTTTGAACAAGCTGCCCAATGCTTAAGAGGTTACATTTCATTCGAGGAACATAATAGACATCTGCTACGGTTTTCTTCTCACCTTTATTTGTAAATATTTTAACTTCTCCTTTACCCATAACATAAATTTTACTATCAGTCCCAAGTGTGACTTGTGATTTCACATTCTAATCTAAAACAGAAAACAAAGCTATGTTTCCTGTCATATGGTTGTTGCAACCGGAGTCTAGAAACCATATATCATCATTGTTTGTTTCAACCATATTACAAGCTATCAACACATTGTCTTGGCTGATGTTTTCTCTAGTGATATTTGCACTAGATCTGTTATTCATATCATGTTGTTTCTTCCTACATTCGTTGGACATTGGATTTTTCATACCTTTGTCCTTGAGCATGATATTGTCCACTTTGTTGTCTGTTGCCTTGGCCTTGGTTCTGATTTGAATTGCTGCCTCTTCCTTGAGCATTTGCTGGACTGTTTCTTCCACCTTTATTTTGACTTCTGCCTCTTTCTCTTGTTTCCTCTGCCTTGACCTCTTCCTCTTCCAAAGGACATCTGGGTCTTGAAGGCATGCTCTAGAGATGAGTTTTCATTTTTACTCAACCTCTGCTCATGTGTTAACAGTGATGCATGAAGTTCATCAACTGAAAAGTTTGATAGATCCTTTGTCTCTTCTATGGTGGTGATAATCACATCAAACTTTGAGGGTAGGATCCTCAATAGTTTCTCCACAATCCTCCTTTCTTCAAGAATTTCTCCATGAGACCTTATTTGTGTGACTAGGCCAATCACATGTGTGAAGAATGAGCCAATATTGTTTGACTCTTTCATGCACAGGTTCTCAAAATCTCTCCTCAGCAACTGTAGTTTTGCTGTCTTCACTTTCTCCATGCCTTGATAGATTGTCTTCAGAGTTTGCCATGCTTCTTTGGATGTCTTCGCTACTGCTATCCTTGGAAACACACTCTTATGCACTGCTTGATATAAAAATACGAGGGCTTTGGAATCCTTCTTCCTATTGCTCTTCAACAAATCTTTCTCTGCCTGAGTTAATCTGTTAAACTCATTTTCATCTGTTGGTTCTTCAAACCCATATTCAACAAGTTCCCATAAATCTTGTGAGGCAAAGAGGGCTCTCTTGGTTATTGTCCAATAGTCATAGTTTTTCCCATTAAACTGTGGGATCTGAGTATTAAACATACCCATGCTAGTGTTGGTGCTGGTGCTAGCCACTCTTGCACTCTTTAACTATGCTTTAAAATGCTTGATTGTGTATTAAAATAACTCACTGTCTTCAACAGCAACACAAAAAAACTTTGAAAAATACCTGAAACATTTCTTGATTGAGTCTTCACTCTGCTGGAGAAGCTGCTGCAGCAAGAAAACTTGCTTCACCTTCTTTGACACCTTCAAAGAGCCTAGTCAGCTCTGATACGACTTTTGGGAATTTTTCAATTCCAAAAACAAATTAACTGAACACAGAGACAATGCTCTGTTTTTCTCCACAAGATCTTAGCACAGGGAAGCCTTAAAAAAAAATTCTGAGCAGACAGAGTTTTTCCTCATACAAAATAAAACTTGTATTCATTAGTCAAAGACAACTTCGATTACAAATTTGTTCTTCTCTCCCAAAGGGATTCACCAATAACATTTCAACAAAAAGAATTACTTTGTCTCCTCCTGAAATTTTACACTGGTGTGTGTAAAAATCTCTTTTACATTCACTGCTATAAAAACAGACTTCAACTCAACTACAAAAAATTACAAAAAATTACATTCACTGCTGTGTAAAACAAAATCTTACATTTACTGTTGTAAAGAAAAATTTCTTTTACATGTTTTGCTACCCATTACATCTTCATGTTGCTGCATTCTTCATATTCACATTGTTGTGTGTTTCACCCCGGGCTCCCTCACATTACAATGGTCAACTCAAGAAAAAAACATTACATTAAGTATACAACAATAAAAAAAACTTACACACATTTACTATGACATACTTCCCTGACTTAAACAAATAATAAAATTAAAAACATTTACCTACAATCTACGAAGAGGGGTAAATACCATTTATTTCTTCAGTGCAGTAAAGGGCGGTCAAACCCAAAACTTCATGTAATGTTCATGTGCAGGCAGTTACTTCAACCATTGAAATTTTGCAATTTGTAATTTGCGATTTAATCGCATGGCGAAATCGCATTTGTTATAAAACAGGGGAATGCATGAAACAAATGGGTGCGATCTACGATATGCGATGAGATGACATCGCAACATCGCAATCAGCAAAGATCAAATGAACAAACTTAAATAAGTGGATGCATGCCATTTACGATATGCCATAAAATGGCATCCCAAAATAAAATAATGCTGCAGTTGAAATTATTATTTCAACATATTTCTTGAAACTCCCTCTCATTTCTATTAAACCTTACCGCTCTCACATCTTTGTTGGTTAACAAGTTTGGAGAGTCGAAAGTCACAGGACTCACATTGTGATCTGTGAACAAGATATACAAATACCTCATACACCTCTGTTGCAGCGCTTGTATATGCAAACGTCATTCCTCGGCCACTGAACCGAGTATTCCACAGCGCCCTGAGCAAATCACAAAAGTTATAATAATAACTAATATTATTTACTTAAAACAAATAAATGAGATCCAAACCCTAATTTCAACGGACATAACAAACACTCCATAGCCGAGCATTTAGATCATTCGGATTAAAGTTGTCGATGACTAATCATTTAATTAAATTTCTAATTGTTTTGGTATTTAAGAAATCAGGATGATGTGATGCGCTATTTTATATTCTATTAACTTTATATTGTTTGACGAAGTACCATGCAGATTTGTTTTGAAAAACCCAAAATAACGATATCGAATAATGATGTTTGAAAATAATATAACTGTGAAGTCCTGAGTGGGAACCATTATTAACCTATTCGTAACAAGCATTCATGGCTGCACTCAATGAAATGATGGAGTGACTTCTAGAAAAAGGAAACCCATCATGGTTTAAGCATTTATGAAGGAATGAAGTAATATTCCTATCTCCAAAGCATTTTAGAAGCCTGTATAAAGTTGTTCAGTACTGAAGTTTCCCGCGGCACTACCTGATAATATTTGGTCTGGTATACACAGACTTGCTGTAACGTAATTGGCGATCCAAGATGGTTAGCAGAGCGACTGCAAATAAGGGATCTATCAAATATGGAAATGTTTTTCGTGCAGTATTTGTCATGACAATGACAATGGTACTAAGAATAGATGCAGATACACTTGCTGAATCGTCCAATTTAATGGTGTCTGTAAACATCACAGTACTGAATAACGCAGTAGCCAAAGGAGCTGGTAAGTGGATTTATGTGTGTCAATTATATATTTATTTCTGCAACAGAACTAATAAGTTCATTGCTTATTTGCAGTTTGTTTAGATGGAAGCCCACCAGCTTACCATTTAGACCGAGGATTTGGATCTGGAGCAAACAGCTGGCTTGTTTTCATGGAGGTAAGTAATTTCTCCCATTGATTCTCCAATGTTGTCATTGTTAATTTAATACTGACACTCTCTGTTATGGTGGCTTCTTGTTTTATTAATTGTTCATGTTCTTGAGGAATGTTGTCCTTGTTAATTTAATATTGATACTCTCTGTTATGGTGGCCTCTTGTTTTATTAATTGATGGTGTTCTTGAGGAATTATATATTACCATGTTCACAAATTACATATATTATTTTTTATTGCTTTGGATTTATGTTGGGGTTAGTTTATTTGTTGGATGGAAAATTTATGTTGGAGTTAGGTTGGGTTTGTTTGGAGTTAGGTTGGGTTTGTTTATTTATTGCAGGCAAAATTTATTTTGGGGTTAGTTTATTTATGGAGGGAAAACGACGAATTTACTTCATGAGAAATTAAATCTCTCTAAAATGACTTCCATCTTTAAACCTCCATCTCTCGATAAAACTTGAACTTGTGACATAACAAATCTAAACAAACCAAATAGCCAAACCAGATATTATAAACATTTCACAAACATCTCATATTAATGAGAGAGAGGGTAATGTGTTCATAAGGGTTTACCCCCCATCTGTTTTATTGGGATTGAACTCTTATTTAGTGCAAAAAATTTTATGCAGGGTGGAGGTTGGTGCAGCGACATACCGTCCTGCTCGGAGCGAGCTCTCTCTGCATTGGGTTCTTCTCTATACATGGGGGAAGCAATAGCATTTACAGGCATTTTAAGTGATGTTCCATCACAAAATCCGGGTATTTCAATTCTAGACTTTAAAACAATGTGATCCGGGTATTTCAATTCTAGACTTTAAAACAATGTGATGATAAATTGGCTATTCAAAGGGCTCATAGGGAAAACTGTTGAACAGATTTCTATAGTTGGAACCGCGTTATGGTTAGATACTGTGATGGGTCTTCATTCACTGGAGATGTGGACGAGGTAGAGCCGGTATGTTAGTTTCAATAAGTACATATCAGCAATTTCAGTTCTTGTAATCCCATATCAATTGAAAATTTTGTTCCTAATGACTAGCATTTCAGGGTAGTAAACTTCACTTGAGAGGGCAAAGAATATGGCAAGCTGTAATAGAAGATCTTTTGACACAGGGAATGGATAAAGCTGAACAGGTACGTTTTCCAGTTTTTCTAGTACGCAAATATTTAACTGCCTTGCGTTATCGACGATGACAAAGTGGAAAAATGAAATAGGTTTTGTTATTAATGCAGGTCCTACTCACTGGCTGCTCAGCGGGTGGCCTGGCTACATTTATTCACATTTTCGTGATCTTCTTCCTCAGTCTGCTTATGTCAAATGCATGACAGATGCTGGATTTTTCATGGATTTGTATGTTATTAATATATTTATTTACCATGCGACAGTTCCTCTAAATTATGATTTAAATTTAGAAACTCAAATTTTTGTAATCATGCAGATAAATTTTACATTCTTTTATGCTATATACTTTTTAAAAATTTTGGGGTTTTTTATTCCACAAACAAAAAGTCTCATACATCAATTTAGTGTTTTGCTTGAGTGAAGTTAAAATTAGATTATTATCATTATATATAGTTAATTGGGTTTATTTAGGGTCTTTGGGTGGAATGGTTGTTGTCCTTCAAATAGATTCAAATCCCATTAGTGACATGATGAGCTATAGTAACTTTATAAATATTATTGTAATAGTTTAGAGCCTATGAATATTGTTATATTGGTTAACTTCCTTGTGAATTCTGAAGTAAGTGTGTATATCTTGTAAGTTGGTACCAACAACTTGACTCTAGCCCTAGGACTGAGAGAAAGACTCCCTTTTTTCCTTGAAAAATATATATAATCCTCTTCTAAATAAATGATAAATATTTATTTTTGGAGCTATCTACCTACTCAACAAAATAGCATATAGTTAGTATTGCAGTTTTTTCCTGAATCTGCTAAAAAAAAATCAGGTAGTTGGAATACTTGAATATTTTTTTTCTGCTGGAAATAGATTCAGCACCTTCAAGCATCTTTAAAACATCCAAAATCCTGACATATTTTCAAAAAATTCTACCCCAATTTTTCATAATCTTACCAGACTTTGACTTTTTAACTGTTTTGCAAAAATTTTTAAGCTAAACGTAATTTATAGGACACCGCATATTCTTTAATGTTTTAAAACATCTTTGTTAAAACATATTTAATACAAACTAGTCCATTACATTTGAATAAACTACTCCATGCACATTGAATATTTTATCAATGTCACAGAGTTTATGCATATTGTGTGTTAATCTTAACCAACTACCCATGTCCTTCGAATATTTTATCTGTATTCCAGAGTTTATACATATTTTGATAATTTAATTACATACCGTTCCTTGCAGAGAGGACGTAGCTGGTGAAAATCTATTTAGAATTTTCTTTAATGATGTCGTCACATTTCATGTACAGATCTCGACACTTTTCTATTTACATATACTAAGTAATTGGAATTTTGCATTTGCTTTCTTCGCCTCTTTTTTTCATCCTTTGAGCTTTTGTTGTTCGGTGATATCTATTTGGTGTCCCAATCGTTTTATTGAATGTGATATTGTATTGCAGGGATCTTTAAAACACTTGCCAGCTGCTTGCACATCCATAATGGACCCTGGAAGTCTGGTAGTATGATGTTCAACTGTTATTTCCATTCGAAATTATGTTATGATGCCAATTACCTACAAGAGTTGTGACTAACATTCATATTATGATATATAATGGCAGTGTTTCTTTCCCCAGTATCTCTTAGAGTTGATCCAAACACCGCTTTTTGTTGTCAACTCTGCATATGATACAACACAGGTACATAAAATCTCTGGAGACATTTTCACTGTTTTATTCTGCAACATATAACAATGGAATGCGGAATGCAATGTCGTATCTTCTATGGCTGGAAATTTGTTTTCTACAGATTGAAAATATTTGGGTGCCTGATTCAGCAGATCCCAACGGTGATTGGGAGAACTGCAAGAGGAATATCACTACTTGCGACCTATGGCAATTGATAATAATGGAAGGTTAGTTTCTGCATGAATATCTAATGTTTTTTTTTATATTCTTTTTAGGATATTGTTATTAGTTTTATTGTGCTAAATTTCTGTTGATGATAAATTTAGAGAATATTTTAGAATTTGATAGCTAAGAGTGATTGTAGATTTAGAGAATATATTGAAATTTGAAAATCATGAGAAATCAAGCAATTAGTTAGTTCATGAATATTCCGGGATAATAGGTATTTGGAAGAATCAGTACATTGACATTTGATGAATCTAAAAGAAATTGTACTTAGAAGTGACTCATAAGGGAATCCTAGAAGCTTCTATTTATATTGTTGGACCAAAAATGTAACTGCTCAAGATATCATATTACCACCTTCTTCTATGAAAATAATTGATATTACACAACATATAGCTAGACTTACTAAAATCAATTACTTCTGATATCAGATTACAATTGAAAAAAATCGCGGATTATATATACATAGTCCAAATAATTATTCAGGACGAATTTTCCTATGATATACTGTTTTATGCCTGTTCGCGTATGCCAATTTGATAATCATGAGAAATCAAGCAATTAGTTGGTTCTTAAGACTTATTCTCAAATTCCAAGATAGAACCAAAATGTATGATGAGCATAAAAATGATCTTCTGTTGTCAAAATCTATAATAATAAAAAAAATTACTCTTCCAAAATATTCCAAAAATTTATAATTAAGACAAAAATAAATTTATAATTAAGACAAAAATAAAGTTGTATAGCAATATTTTAGTTCCCCAAATCTACACAAAGTTGACCTTCTATGACAATATGTTAGTAGACTGATCACAGCATGAGTTATCGATCACAGGATTCAGAGACGATACGATTTATGCATTAACACCCGTGTCTGATTCATGCAATGGAGGGCTGTTTATCAATTCCTGCTATGCACACTGCCAAACAAACGTACAAGATCTGTGGCACGCACCGAATTCTCCAAAATTAAATTCAAAGGTGCCTCGTTATCTGCCATTTTCCGAATAATGTTCTAAAGAATTTCTCCTGAAGGTTCAAGTTGATATACATGTGTATATGTTTTTGTTTTGTGACAGACCATTGCAGAAGCCGTTGGTGATTGGTTTTTCAATCGAAATGTGGTCAAGTATATTGGTTCAGACGGTCCATACCTTTGTGATTCTACTTCCAACAACTTTCATTTTTAGAGTTTATTTATTTACCATTACGTGATAATGTAGAGCATTATCGTTTGTACCATTATCTGCACTTCACAGTTCAATTTAGGTTATCATTTTAATAACAAACTGGAAGTGTCTTCTCCATCGAAAAACTGTTTAAATTTATATTATTGATTTTTGATACATGTTTTAAATTTATATAAAATAAAAATAATGTTTATGGTTTTTTATTATTTAAGTAAAAAAATGTTGGTTGAAATCCAGAACGTGGTAAAATTAGCATATGCACTTCAAGACTCATGATAAATACAGTTAATAAGATTCATAATAAACTTAAATATATGAAACCATATATATAATATGATATTTGTAGAATTGTTTTATAAATTTATTAATTATATATTATATATATAAAGGGTTTCTTTTAACTTTTACTATCGTAACAAGAATCCCAAAAGGGTTAGTATAAAGACCATTCCAAATGGAATATTTCTACACACATTAAAGAGAAAACATTCAACCTCTAGAGTCTGCTCAAGGAAAAACAAACTCTACGGGTCAGGTCAGAAAAGAACAATTCCAAAATAGCAAAACATGGTGAAGCTGACTAGAAAGACCACTTCACCCGAGAGCATTACATATGGAAAAATGGTACAATGAGAAAAGCCAGGAAATAGTCGGCAAAATTAATAGTCCCCAACCCATTATGCAAAATACCAAATATTTATTTGAAGTAAATTTTGGTTTTTAAAATTATGTGTTAATTATTGTCATAAATTTTAACAAATTTCACTTTGAAAACAATTTACTTAATATTTTTCTCAAGCTTTTTAATCACCTATTACTTAAGCCAACATAAATTACAACCCCTTATATAAGTCCAGATAAGTTAAACACAATGGTAGCCTCTCTAACAATATGCTTCTTTATACTCTACATAAATTTCATGAATATGGACCTTTTAAAAATCTAGTTCACTTCCATTAATAATTTCTATTATAAAATGGTACTTAATATCAATATGTTTTAGTTTTAGCATGAAAAACTATATTTATAGCCAAATGGGTGGCAATAACTTGTCTTACAAAATGGTACTTAATATGTTTCTAGTTTTAGTATGATAAACTAGATTTGTAGGCAAATGGATGCCAATAACATGTCTTACAAAATGGTACTTAATATCAATATGATTCTAGTTTTACTATTATAAACTAGATTTGTAGCCAAATGGATTTCACTTTGAGTATCACATAATACAATTACATTGTCATGTCTTATTTCAGGCTCACCCCAAATACCCTTCTACCAAATTGTCTCCTTGCATGCATATGAGACAATGATATATTCTTCCTTAGTAGTGGGTTAAAAAACTAATTCTTTAATATTTGACACCTAAATAATCTATCTTCATGCAAGAGTAAAGACATAATATGAAGTAGATCCCTTCATGTCCAAATCACTTGCAAAATATGAATCAACATAATGGTAGATAGAATAACCACAATGACTTAAGGTGATACAATAAATACTTATTCCTTTAAGATACCAAAGCAAGCCTTTAACTTATTTCGCCATGCTACAAGATGGTGTTGTAGAGAAATCTGTAGAAGGGCAACTAAAACACTATTTTTTAGGCCCTAGACAGTTCGATCAAGCACTTAAAAAGCTTGATAGGGAGTTTTATGTAAAATTTGAAATAACTAGAATGAGGGTGTAAGGAACCCTCAATAAAACCACGGGTAGGGTTAAAAACAATCTCTTGGTTGAGAAATGTTGCTTGAAAAAGACAATATCTTGATTAGGAAACTCTCTATCGATCCTTGTTTTTCTTGAGCACCGATCAACTAAGACTGAGGAGCTTGATCGAGCTTATTTTCCTCGCCTTAGACCTTTCGTGCTTGTGAAAATGTGTAACCCACCTTTGTGGGTTCACCTAAAGACATTAAAAGATTTATTATCAATATTATTTTATAAAGTGGCCTACCTTGAATTAAGAAAACTATATTACAAATTATGATTATATTTCATTATGATTGATTCCACGAGTTTATTTAACAGTTTATAAGTACAAGGATAAGCCAACCAAATTTCACAATCATTAAATCATAATTCAATCAATTTTAAATATGGATTAAATAAATTAGCATGCAATCTATGCCAATAAATATTCACTAATCAAAACTTATAATGCATTGCTATAAATTGACTTCTATCATCCCTCCAAAAACTATTTTTACACTTAAGTGTTTCCAAATTTCTTAATAAATCATTGTGCATACTCCATCACAATGCATCTTTAATTTGAGTGTTAACACTACCTTAAAATAGGTTATTACCAAAAGTTATGTTTGTTGTCACATATCCTTCTATCTAGTTAATGTTCTATATTGTATCCATTGTTTGTATGTCTAACCATTAGTTTTTTTACATGCCTTTGCAATAATGGAAAGAGGGAATTATGTTGCTAGTATAAGGAGGGTTATTAGTTTTTTTACATGCCTTTGCAATAACGGAAAGAGGGAATTATGTTGCTAGTATAAGGAGGGTTAAAATATTAGTGACTTAGGGTGCCCAATTACAACATGTCCCAAATGAGGAGATAAAAAAGGTTGTGGTGAAGATACTATAAATGAAAAGGTTGAAGAGAATTCTGACATAAAGGCTAAAGGAGTTGCTTCACCATTGACTACAATGCAAGATGCAAGCTTAACCAAAAGGATTAGTGCTATTAGAGGTTAAAAACAAAAGGTTATATTGTAGGCAATTGATGATGTTGAATTCTATATATATTTAATAATGGACACTATGAAGGGCATATTTAAGGTGTTAATAAGTGTTTCAATGAGTTTTAAGGCTTTATGAAACTTGGTTATTTCAGAGAAAGAATGATACCATATGTCGATATGGTTTAATACATTCACACCTCCCACAATCAAAGGATGTCACCTTCTACGTTCACCCATGTGACCCAAGTATTCTTGAAGTGATATCTCTTACCCCTCCCCTCATCTCTCTAAGAAACATCAAGACCTTTCATCCTACAACTCTCCACGCTTCTGTGAGCTCTTTAAGAATCACCCACTCATTCTTCTGCATTCCTTCAATGGCACTTGGAAGATGCATTTGTTATTTTTTCTAAGTAACAAGGGAGGTCATGGTCCTTAAGCAATGTCTATTACTTGCAATTACGATTTGAGTAACACCAAAGAAAATTCACTTACATTTTTCTTTAATTAACAAGATGGAAGCTTGAATTGGAAATACACATAGGGAAAGAGATGATGATACATGAGCATCCAACCTCCAAGTCAAATACATTTGACTAGACCTAAGGGCCTTTCATTTACTAAGAGAGATGGTTCCCTAATTGTTAATTATTTGTAATTTCTATTCTAGAAATATTATATTATTGATTTAATTAGTGTGTAATTAGATCTTATTCTAAGAAAAGATCTCAAGATTTTGTGATGGTTAGAAAGATTCTAGATAAGAACCAATTTGTGAGTCTAGAGGTTATTAGTTGAGACAATATTCGATTTGAACTAATTCTAATTCATGCACCTTTTGTATAATTTGTAAGCCTAAGGGAATTAAGAGATAAGGGGAGAATAGAGAAGAGAGTCATGAGAATTAGAGATAAGGGGAGAATAGAGAAGAGAGTCATGAGAATTAGAGGTCGAGCATGACCACGAGGCGAAGGGTCGATTCAATGTAAATCAGGCCAGAAGAGGTAATTTTGTAATTCATGTATAATGGACATTAATTGAATAGAGAAGTACCTTGTTTCGAGTGTTAGGAACTCAACTTGTGTTATCTGAACCTTTGTTATAGTGTACAATTGAATCCTTGTAATCATATTGAATTGAGTGTGTTACAAGCTTGTTACTTTAAAGTTCAGGAGGGAGAGCGTTTGAAGAGGCACAAACAAAAGTCAGAGAACGTAGACAAGGTCGAACTTCTCTTAAATTCAGAGTACGTAGACAAGGTTGAACTTCTCTTTTATAGGTGAATGATAAAAGTTGTGCGCTATCGTAATAACGCCATAAGTGGAGCATACGTCTGATTAGAAGAGAAGTAATTATATATGCATTGAAACCATGTGTAATCTTGTGTCAAAGTCTGTGGTGAAGACATTCCATGACAAAGTGAATAGAAAGACCAAGAACATAGTATAATCAAAAGGGGAAGAGACTTCGATTTTTATAAAGTTGCGGGATTTCATTATTTAACGAGATTTTAAAATGTTGGGGGAATAAAACCATAGTTCTTTCAAGAAATTCCTATCTCAAGAGATAAATGTGGGAAGAAATATCTCTGCGATTTCTCTTAGAGACTTCTTTCAAAGTTGTTAAGACGAAGAATTTCGTGGATAGTGACAAAGCTTCAATTTTTGGATATATTTCCATCTCAGAGGTCATTGGTAATGGAGAAAGTAAAAGTTTTGAGACATATTAAAATTGCTAAGACAAAACCTGGAATACAACAAATGACAGACACCGTCTCCCATCTCAGAACAAAGTTCCCAAAGGTTTTTATCTCGGGATTTTGGGAGGTGGCTTGGTACTAAAGTTCTGAGATCCGAGATTCTAAAATTTAATATGATACTCACACGGGTGGTCGCAGAACCTTACAGTTCGAGTTCTTCAGTTTATTAAACAAATGTGACAGACACAAAGGAATGTTGTGACAATGAAAAAGGGAGCGAGGAGAGCTGCTAGTAAAAGGAAATTGTGATAGGACCCAAGAACAAGATAAAATTGTTGAAGAGAAGAGGACAACATGAGTTATCAAAAGAGGAAGTGAAGAAGTGAGTATTTGAAGATGAAAAATCCAATAGCTTTGAAAGCTAAGGAGCATGAGTTCTCAAGAAAGGTTATACTACAGAGAACCAGAAGAAGAAAGGATGCCAAGAGGATGACTTGGTACCAGTGACAAGTGGGTGACTTATTACAAAGATGGAAAAGGCTTAATGCAGATCACAAGTGGACAAGGAGAGTTCACAGAAGAAGGAAGTAAGGATGACAATTGATAGTCATGTCAATGGTTTAGAGAGAAGTCAGAATTAGATGGAAGAGAATGTTAAAAAAGTTGGCATGGGGCATATGAGCGATGAGGATTTTGAGAGGGAATTAATTGAGTTAAAAGCATAACTTAGTAATATGAGGCAATTGCTACAATAACATGGATATGGATAGATAACGAAGAAGAAGAAGGTGATATGGAATTCATTGCAAATGAAGCTAAGGCAAAGGATGTACATGCTGAATTGAAGGAAGAACTCAAAGCATGAGACTGTGAGATGGAAGTTCACTACTATGACCCAGAACACGGATCGATCCTTGGAGAGAATGATAATGATGAATATGCTAAGAAGTGACCTTTTGTGAGTCTCATAAATTGTTTGGAAGATTAGAATAAATATTTGATAGAAAAACCATTTATTGAGGCTAAAGAGATTATTGATTTTAAATATGATAATTGTTGTGTGGATGCAATAATTGTTTCAGATGATGGTTAGAACGTTAACTTTGTTCTATGTATGGATGAAGCACAACACTTGGATGTGATGTTTTTAAAAGATGAATTTATGTCATTAACCACTGTTATAAACTTCGGAAAAGAAAAAGAAAAAAAATTCTCTTAGAAGAGGAAGAATGAAAGAATTGTCTTGTAAAGGAAATCGAAGTACAACAATTTTATTTCTAAATGAGATACATAAAATAGAGAAGCTTTTATTTTATGAAGAGGTGTTTGAGGTTGATAAGTTTTTAATTGAGTATGTGCCCACAAACATTGAAGATGGTGAAGTTGGAGAAGAAGCTATTGCAGTAAAGGGAGTGGATGAAGATATGATGAATGGATTGAAGACTTCAGTACCGCATGAGAAAAGGGTGTTGGAAGCATCGAAAGAGACTAAAGTCTCATGTTTTTAAAATCTATTGAGTTTTTTGTGTTTGAAAGTAACGAGGAATTTAAGGATAGACAAACTCATAATTTTGTCATTATAGTAGAATAGACAACGTTGTCTCACCCAATCAATAAAATGGGAAGATATGCATATTCAATAAGTGAAAGCAGTGAAAACTACAAGGAGGATGGAGATGTGTAGGGAAAAACAAGATGGCTTGGAGATACTTCGATTGATGAAGTACGCAAAACCTTGGAAGAGGCCATGTAAAACTTCAAAGAAGCAAGCATGGAACTAGATAAAGAAGAAATGACAACAAAGGATGATCATACTAAACATGAAAGGAGCATAATTATGGAGGAAACCTTGCATAAAGGTATAAATTGTTTGTGGTAAATCTGTCATTTTAGTAAGATCCAAAATATCAGGTTATAGGAACAGTCATGTAAACTAAAATTGCAGCTCAAGGATATGCAACATTGGATGAAAAAATTATTTGAGAATGAGTAGTGACATAAGGAGATGGAAATAGTGATGGCAATGCAATTTTTTTGTGAAAGTCAACAACAAACAATTTGCAGAAGTAAAGTATACAAGCAGAGGATAGAGTTGGAAATCAAATTTGATGAAGCCTAGAATTTAAGGAAGAAGCAAATTAGATTGAATTGATAAAGAAAGAAAAGTACAATTAACAACAAATTATAGTGGACTGAAAGTCATTGCGTCAACATGATTATGAGTAGGTAGCACAGAAAGAAATGGGACCTTAGAAAGGAGAATGTGCAACAGGAAGTACAACAAGGTAATAGAGAAAGAGAATATTGCAGCAAGGAAAATAGATAGTTCAACATTAAGTTTGGGATCCAGGAGAATTTCAATGAGCCTATGGAAGCACATGGTCAAGATGTCGTGAATATTTTCACCTTGGGAGTATGATGCAAGAGCATCCAACCTCCAAGTCAAATAGTTTTGACTTGACCGAGGGGTCTTTCATTTACTAAGGGAGTTGGTTCTTTAATTGTTAATTATTTGTAATTTTATATCATAGAAAATTTATATTATTGATGTATTTATTGTTTACTTTGATCTTCTTCTAAGAAGATATCTTGATATTCTATGATTGTTAGAAAGATTTAGGATAAGAATAAATTTGTCTAGATTTTGTTGTTCTATAGGTTATTAGTAGAGAGATTATTGGATTTGAACTAATTCTAGTTCATGCTCCTTGTGTATAATTTGTAAACATAAGGGCATCGAGAGATAATGGGAGAATATAGAAGAGAGTATAGAGGACTAGAGGCTAAGTATGACGACGAGGCCAAGGGCCTATTCAATGCAAATTAGACTAGAAGAGGGATTTTTGTAATTCATGTACAATGAACATTAATTGAATAGAGAAGCACTATGTTCTGAGTGTTCTGAAGTCAACCTGTGCGATCTGAAATTTTGTTATAATGCACAATTGAATCCTTGTAATCATATTAAATTGAGTGTGTTATAGTCTTGTTATTATAAAATTTAGGAGTGAGATCATTTGGAACATGTACACACAAAAGTCGAAGTACATAGAGAAGGTCAAACCTCTCTTTTATACTTGAACGATAAAAGTTTTGGAGGATTGTAATAATGCAATAAGTGGAGTGTAAGTGTTATGAGAAGTGGAGTAATCATATATGCATTGAAACCATGTGTAATCTTCTATCAAAGTATGTGGCAAAGTCATTACAGAACAAAGTAAATAGAAAGGATAAGAATAAACTATAATCAAAAGGGGTCGAGACTTAGGTTTTTACAAAGTTGCAGAAGTTAATTACCTAAAAACCTTTTAAAACCCCAGGGAATAGAACCATAGTTCTATCAATAAATTCCCGTCTCGGGGCAGAAATATTGAAAGAACTATCTTAGATATTTCTCCTAGAAACTTCTTTCAAAATCTTCGAAATCAAGATTTTGGTGACAAGTGATGAAAACTACAATTTTTTGCTATATTTCCATGTGAGAGGTCATCACTAATTGAGAAAGTGAAATTTCCAAGACAAAACTTGGAATACAACAAAAGACATGCAACTTTACCCATATCGAAACAGAGTTCCCAAAGGTTTTTATCTCAGTAGTTTTGGAAGGTGGCTTGGTACTAAAGTTCTAAGATTTAATATCATGGTTATGTGGGTGGTCATAAAACCTTACAGCTCAAGTGCTTAAGCTTTAAAATGGATTTCAATATTGTCAACAAATGTGATGAAGATGGAATGCGGCAATTGACATAAATGTATCTCCATCTTGGCATTTGTCTCTCTAAATTTTTGGGTTTGGGATCATATGACAAGTATCAGGGTCTGATTCTAAGGTTATATTCCATGGTGGTAATTTGCCATTAAAAGTGAGAATTGTTAAAAAGGAAGGGGCTACAATATCAAGTTTAAGCCTACACATTGTTTAAAAGTTATAAAGGGATTCTTCCCTACGCTCTTATATAAACACATTCTCAGTTCCAAAGTCATGATTCCAAGAATATATATAGATATATATATATATATATAGATATATATATATATATATACCATGTTTTTGTTAAAATGGGATTGTCCTATGCGCATGTAATATAAAGTTCATGAATTTGGTGGTTTTGACAAGGAAATCCTCCTACTTCGTATAAACTTATTAGATTATTGAAAGGGGATTTATTCCTATAGTTTTAATAATGTAAACATCGTCCTTCCATATTATTGGTAATGTGGATTTTGTTGACATTAGATGAGAAGATGGAAACATGCAAGCTCAAGCAAGAGGGCCCTATTCAGGGACATTGGAAACAAAGGGCTCCAGTTTCGTCAAAGAGAATAATTTGTAACTTGAAAAAGTGAATAATGACCCTTTCTAACCTAATTATGTATTATGTCAATTTCATAGGTTATCAAAGAAGACTATGACTAGTACTAAACATAATATGAAGGAAGAGCCTAATATTAAATGAGTGTAATCACTAGCTAGTAATGTTTTAAAGTTTTAGATAATTTTAAATTTGAAATATATATTTGTCACTAAAAGGTACAAGAAAAATTATAACTTTCGTTAAATACCTTGTAAGAGTTGTTGGTCACTTCATTTTTTTTAATTGTGTTAAGAGGAACTCTAGAACCCAGTATGGGAGAGATGTTCTTATGTAACATTAAATTAAGAGAAATAAAATAATAAGGTATGTTGTATATAACATACTTTAATGACCATCTCATACAAGCCCAAAACTGAGCTTGCCAATTCCTATAGTGCCTAGTTTTTCTCCAATAGGCGCTTCCTTCATTACCTCCATAAAACTCTCTATCGGGATTTAAATCCTTTGTAAAATTAAATCATAGTGGGAGGATCCAATAGGTAGATTAGGCCAACTCTACGTGAGTATGGCCAAGAATTGATCTCAAGTTGGACCTCCACTATCCACCTTGATCCTTAGGATTGGGCTTACACGACACCGATCGCTTCTACCATAATCCCATTTTGTTGCCTTCAAACTATGTTTCAATGCTTAAATAATGTATTTGACATGTAGTCGATATCATATATCCCTCACAGAAAAGCGCAAGACTTAGTTCTATACACTACGTGTGTAGGGTCGTAATTAAAATCCCATGCAAACAGACAGTGGAAAGGATTTTAAAATAATTTCCAATGTGTCCCGACATTTAAAGCTCGATGCATAGCCTAGGCTCACCTAATTTTATTTGTCATATTAGGTAGTGGCTGGGTGGGATCCACCTTCACCACTTCAACATATTGTGAAGCCTTTGTACACCATATGATATCCTCTAATGTGGTCTATCTCTGACCCTTCCCTCCATTGTAACATATAAATCCAACGCGCATTTTGGGTCCATCCACTCCCCGCAACTAATCCTTTTGGTCACTTATATTAGCGCGATAATTTATCGTTGTGGTTGGAATGAACCATTTGACTCTTTCCTACCAGGGATCCCCACTTTCCATTTTTGCTCGATGCTAAGTCGGTCCGACACTTCCTTATAGCACACAGCCTTCGACACTCTTCTTTTGGGTGTTATCTCTAGGATGACATGTCTTGGTCCTCTCCTTCCCAGTTGTGTATACTCGGGTTTCAACACAATCCTTCTAGGTTATTCCTTCCAAATAGGGTCCACCATGCCACATAAGTGTGACACTTCCAATTTTGTCTCTCGTCTCTATCAATTGTCATTCCCTAATGCTGTTGATTGACATAATTTCCACGAAATGTTAATTTTTCCTAAGTGTTTGCCTTTCTTGGTCTTTCTATGCTTAGCTTCTCTTGGGCCTGTGTTGGACTCCCACTTCATCTCTGCCACATGCTTCTGTCGCGTACTCTAATTTCACTCCTTACTACTTTTACACCATGTGTGTAACACTACTCTAGTCCTCCGACAACCCCTCTTGATTGTATTATGCATGTAACAGAATCCTCCGATCCGCTCACAACCCTTCACGATTGCACTATGCGTAGTACAGTTCTCTACTCCTATAAGAAAGGTTTAAGTATGCGTGAATCCCTCCTAAATTTTTAACTCCTGTAGTCGTTAAAATATTGGATTTTTGCATTAAAACATTAACAATATTAAACAGTGGCAGAGGTTAACACTTCAACTACAATCGAAACAGAGTGTTCTACATTAATATATACATGGTTAGAAAGAAACAAAGGCCCTTGTACTAAAATACAATGATTTGGACCTCTCTGTATTTTGGCCTATATCAGCTCTTGCAAGCCTCTTGCTTGTCTCAGACTCACCCCTCTTCACCCTTATATTTTTTACATAAAAATATTTGTACAAGGAGGATTGAGACTAATTTAGTTTCAGATCCTAGAATCTCTCTAGATCGATTATAATCTTACCTAGGCCCCTAAAATTAGTCTTATGAATCTAATATAAGTTCTAACTAACTAAATACTCTCTCTATCCCATTCTCGACATCTCTCTGAAGGAGAGGTCCTATTAGATTAATTCAAATCTTGTACATTTTTCAATAAAACATAGGAAAAATGCATTAAAATAAATAATAAAATCAAACATTAGGGAACCAACTCACTTAGTCAATAACTTTGACTCTCCAGGTCAATTCTGTAGCAAACATGGTGAGCTAATACGCCTACATCATAATCCCAAGGTTCAAAGGATTCATGGTCTCCTAACCATGTGTTGGTGAAGAAAATCATTCCTGTATCCTAGATTTTGTTTTGGAGTAGGTCCTTCTCCTTGTCATGTTGTTTTTGGTCCATTATCTTCTTCCTTCTTCCTAGTTTCTAAACTTTGTGTTGTAGATCTCCCTTCTCCTTACTGATGTACACTTGCTATGTGTTCATCAAAAAGTCTTTATCCTCTCTACAATATGCCTCTTTTGAGACATATTCTCCATCGGCTCTCTGATTTATTCAATTTCCTTGTCTATATTGTTTCCTCACTATCATAACTCTTCCATCTTCACTTGCATTTGTTGCCAAAATGCTTCCTTATTGTTGACCTCTTCATACTACAATTTCTCCATTGAAGCTTCATCCTTGTCTCCTCCTGTATTGTTGCAGTCCTTTTCCATCTCATTTGTTCCACCATTGGTCCTTGGATGGTCCAACCAATCCTCCAAAAACTCCAACTCATCTACAACGTCCATGCTTTTGTTATTTTGCATGGATTCCTCCAAAGGTTCTTGCAAATGTCCATTACCTTCATTCACAAAACAAGTGTCAAATTTAAAAGTATGAGACCTTGAGGTCTCTTTTTGGCTTCTAGTATCCCTTCTCCATACGACGCACAACTTTGCAAGTTTCCTATCACTCCTTCCTATGCCTCACCAACATTTTCTTTAGTGTTGACCCTCACACATTCATCCATAATAGTTTATGATGGGTTTTCTTCTTATTTTTGAATAATTTCCTCCTCATCATTACCATCCTCCCCAAGGATGGATCCCTATTCTAAAGCACAAATTTACCACATCCATACCTCTATCTTTAGCTCAAATTCAGTTCTTCTATGCATCCTCTTCTATAAGAAATGTAATTCTTCAAACACTTCAAAATCACTTTGAACTGTCTCCATGTTCTCCATGCTTAGATCCCTCTCCATGCATCGTTTCTCATCTTCACATGTGTCTTCGTCCTTAGGCATGAAACATCCAACTAAAATCTTCTCGAGCATATCTTCCTAGAATAATTCCTTTCCTCCATCTGTTGCTTCCTCCTTCAAATTTTTTTCATTTGAACCATATTCCTGAAATAATGTTACTTCATTCTTCTCTAAGTAAAAAATTAAGGATGATATTCCATTAATTTCCTCTAGCATAACAATTTCCTGATTAGTCTTGACCTCTTTAAAGGGGTTAAACACATTCTCACAAAACAATTCTATTTGAGTTATCTCCTCAAGAAGATTCATTTCTTTATCAGCTAAATACTTATCAAGGTAATTCAAATATGAAAAAACAGATAAAAAGTAAGATTAAAAAAAAATTATCTTCTTTTATCTAGGTCTCAGTTGCCTCTTCCTCTTTTTGTAGACCATTTATAAACTCTTGTTCAATTTCTTTAGTGTCTTCTTCACCAAAGAACACATTTATCCTAAACTCAGTTGCTTTAAGTTCTTGTTTTAGCACGTAATACTTCCTTTGCTCTAACTCTCTCTCTACAAAGAAGGCCATTTTACCTCCTTCCTCATTCTTTACCCATAAAATCCCCATTCTGCAAGATTCTTCTTCAGCTTATCCAAATCTCTCCTCAGCTCAGCCAACTCTCTCTTTTTCTCTTCTTCACACATTCTATTATTCACAACTACTACTTTGGCATTCGTTTCTCTATGACTCTTTACTGAACCCATCATATGAACATCAATATTCATTTTACACTCTGCTTCTTTCTCTTGTTAACTCTCCTTGTTCACCCATGAGCTATTAGAAGCCTTTCTCCTTGTCTTTGTAACAAGTTTGTTTCTTACTACCAAAACCAAGCTTCCCTCTTGGTTTTCTTTCTTCCTCTGGATAGTTCTGCCCACACTTATGATGGAATTGTCTGTCAACTTCTACCCAACCTATTTCTCTGTTGGAAGTTGACCTTCTTCTTAGGTTCCCTGCAATAGAACCATTTCCTCTTCTTTTGGATTACCTTTGTTCCTCAACTTTCAAGTTGTCTAACTTCTACACTTCATCTCCTTTTCCTTTGAGAACTTTGTTATCTTCATCTCAATAATCCCATTTGCTCCCATTGGGTTCTATCACCATTTCTTGCTTGAATTCTTGGTTGCTACCTCTTTCTTGTTCATTATAGATTTGCTGCTACATTGTATGCATCTCCTTTCTATATGGTTTTCACATCTGCAAACACACTTAAAACAAAACATTACATACACTGTATAATATCTATGCCAAGATCTCATATCCAAAGTCTCCTTTTGGTCCACATCTCCACTATTGCAACCCTCTAATAAACTTGACTTAGGAAATTTTGTTGCACCATCTTCTCTGAATTTCTAGTGCTTTTCTCAACACTTCCCTGTGATCATCAACTCTCAATCACAACATATTATTGTCAAAACAAAAGCCACTTACCTCATGACTCGTCTGTTCAAATATCCATTGAAATTTCACCACTTTTTTTGTAGTCTTCTAGTGCCTTTCTTCTTAGAACATGATTCTTCCATATCTAATTCTGCTTCAACACCTTGCTCCACAGTTCCTCTATAATTATTGCTTCTGCTAGTCTGATTCATTTCATCCAAAATTTAATGTATCCTTCATTAAGGGATGTCAAGCTAAAGATATTTCTAGCTTTGATACCACTCGACGTAATCCCAAATATGAGCTTTCCAATTCCCACAGCGTCCAGATGCTCTCCAGTAGGCGCTTCCTTCAGTCCCTACATAAAAATATTTAGTGGTATTTAAATCCCTTACAAAACAAAATCATAGTGGGAGGAGCTAGCATGTAGATTAGGCCAACTCTATGCATGTATGGCTAATAATTTCTCTCAATTCAAGCCTCTCTATCAAGACCTCCATGATCCACCTTAATCCTTAGGATAGAGCCTATGCGACATCAACCTTCTCTACCATACTCCCATTTCGTTGCCTTCAAATTCTGTTTTAACACTTTAGCAATGGCTTCGAGGCATAGTCGATATCACATATCCCTCGGATCTAGGTGCTAGGACTTAGTGCTATACATTATGCATGTATGGGTTGGGATTGAAATCCAATGCAAACAAATAGTGGAAAGGATTTTAAAAGAATTGTCAACATGTATCGACCTTTAAAGCCCGACGTGTAGCCTAGGAAACCCTAATTTTATTTGTTGGGATAGGCATTGTCTGGGTGGGCTCCACCCACTCCAATCCAACCCAACATGAAGCCTTTGCATGCCATACTATATCCCCTGGCATGGTCTATCTCTGAAACTTGTCTTTATTATAACATACAACTCCAATGAGTAGTTGGGGTCCACTCGCTCCTGTGACTAATCCTTTCCACCGCTTCTATTAGCTCAGTGCTTTATCGTTGTCGTTGGAATGAAACCTCTAACACTTTCCTATTGGGCAGTCCCCACTTGCCACGTATGACCGAAGCTAAGTTGACCCGACGCTTCCTTATAACACATTGCCTCTAACGCTCTTCCTCTGTGTGTTGCCTCCGAGATGGCGTGTGCCAGTCCTCTCTTTCCGAGTTGCATAGACTCAAGTTTCGACATGATCCTTCCAGGCTATTGTTTCTCGGAAGGGTCCACCATGCCACATAGGCCCAACACTTCTAATATCGTCTCTCGACTTTGTCTGTTGTAATTCCCCAGCACCTTCAATTGACAATCTTTCCTCCAAATGTTAATTTTGCCTAAGCATTGGCCTTTCTTGGTATTTCTGCTCTAGGCTTCTCTCGGCTCTGTGTTGGACCACCCCTTCGGCCACATGCTTTTGCTATGTACTCTGATTTCACTCCTCCTTACTCATTTTACATCATACGTGTAGCACTACTCCAGTCCTCCCATAGCCCCTCTTGGCTATACTATGCGCATAACGCATTCCTATGATTTGCTCATAGCCCTTCACAGATGTATTGTGCACGTAACATCATTCTTTGATCTTGCAAGAAAGGTTTAAGAATGCATGAGTCCCTCCTGAGCTTTTAAGTATTGCAGTCATTAAAATACTAGATCTGTGCATCCAAACATTAACAAGATTAAACAGTGAGAGAGGCTAACACTTTAATTGCACTCAAAACAAAGTGTTTTGCATTAATATGTACATGATTAGAAGGAAAACAAGGCCCTTGCCTTGAAATAAAATGTTTTGCCCCTCTTTGGCCTTTTGGCCTCTCTCGGCTCCTACAAGCCTCTCACTTGTCTCACACTCACCCCTGTCACCCTTATAATGTTTACATAAAAATATTTGTACAATGAGGACTGGAACTAATTTAGTTTGAGATCTTAAAATATCTCTAGATCCATAATAATCTCATCTAGACCCCTCAACTTAGGCCTATGAATCTTAAGTAAGATCTAACTAACTCAATATTTTCTCTATCGCATTCCTGACATCTCTCAAAAAAAGTTCCTATTACATTAATTCTGATTTTGTACATTTGTCATAAAAACATAGGAAAAATACATAAAATTAAATAATAAAATACAAAAATTAAGAAACTAGCTCCCTTAGTAAATAGCTTTAACTCTCCCAATGATATGCAAACCCTTTTCATAAAAAAAACGATAAAATAATTAATAGTAAAAAAAATCTAATTCCTTTCGTAAGTATTTTCTACATTTTTGTATTTGTAATTCCTTCCCCTAAAATTTTAATTATTTATTTCTTCAAAGCATCCTACAGACGTGTAAGTACTTTCTACGTTTTTGTATGTGTAATTCCTTCATCTAAAATTTTAATTATTTATTTCTTATGAGTATCCTATATATGCGTATTTTTTTTTGTAAAGTTAGGCATTCTTCATTCCACATAACAAACAAAATTACAGGATACTAGAGTTCAGGTGGCAGGTCTGCACGTAGGAAACCAGACTGCCACCTTTCGGCCTTAAAATCTTACCAAAATTTAAAAATGTTTTGTTCCTTCTTCCTGTCATAACCATTGTTTTGCCTATTATTATCTAGACTAACGACATTAACATAACTCGACACCCAGATACAGTTCGGATTCATCATCATAATAAACAAAAGAAGACACAACGCAACTAATCCTCGTTCGACAAGTTAATTGGGGCAGGCTTTGAGGCACTAGCACCCAGCTTCAGAATCTTCTGCTCTATGGCCCATTTGAGTTCCAGCACCAATTTTTCCATGTCCTTTAGCACCAGATGGTTCCTGGCTACCTGGACTTGGACAGCCACAATCTCTTTCGGGAGAATGTTCTTTATGTTGGCCGGTTCTTCCGTCAGTTGGTATTTGAGGAGCTCCTTTGCCTGTTTGCGCTCCTCATCCTCCTCTTCTCTAACAACCTAGTTTATCTCCATAGCCCAGCCAACCACGTGTTTCATGATCCAATAGAATTGGAGCTTTTTATTGAACAGTGTGTTCCTACCTTTTGAGGTGCCTGGGTTCGTGATCACTTCCTAGTCCCCACGGGGGATCTCTTGGTTCGCACTGATTTCCTACAGCTTGCACTCCCACCCATGGATTAGAGAATAGACCTCAAGAGAAATGCCAGTCATGTATCCATCCATAAGGTGAAGGAGCTTTTCAGAGTTGGGCTTCCTGGCCCCTTTGTTCGAATGGCTACTGGTGCCTTCTTCCCGTTTCTTAGCAGAATTGACCTTCCTTGGAGCCATCTTGCCATGGACCTGGGGCTTGGGAATTGTGGAAGCTTTTCGACCTGTCACAACAAAAAACCACAAGTTAGTGCGAGTGAGATGGAGCACTATCGAGTCCTAATCGTTTGAAGTGACATTCTCAGCATGGATGAACACTTGGGCCCTTATAGTGGAAACATTCCATGCGCGTCGGCTTAAGACCCACCACCTTCTCACAGAAGCCTGGAGAAACCCCCACCCGACGAAGTGGTGAAACTTGTCAAGCTTAGCCAGCAGAAAAGAATGGCAATTATGGTAGAGGCCACAGAAGAAGACATGGGAGAAAATAAGACCAGGGGTGCGAGGACCCTCCTGGAGCGCGGCTAGACCCGTTAAAGCCCCCCACGTAGCCTAACTCTCAAAACATGACCCAGAACTAGCATGAAGCAAATCTTTCCCTTCTCGGGAGGAGGATAGGAGAAACAAAAGAGTACTTGGAGGGCCATTTTCATCTCTGAAACTGGGATTCTGCGCACAAGGGCAGAACAATTCTGGCCAGGCAAAGATAACGGAGTTACAAGCAAGCATAATGTCTGAAGGACGAAGATAATAGGAAACATACCACCTTTTCTTGCCGAATCTGAGGAGGAGGGCGAGTCGCAGAGTCGAGCAGGCACCTTTCTGCTTTTTTTCATCGTTCTTACCAAACTGAATGAGCCTTCCATCTGTTTCCTCAGGCTTATGGGTGTTATTTACTCGTTGTCCTGTCAATCGGGCCTCCACTTAGCCGTTTAATTTTTCGGCCTCCACTTGGTCGTTCAATTTTCCGTCTAACATTCCAGCCTCCCTATCTCAGGAAGTGGCGTGACTTGACCTACCCGCTTTATGCGTCATTATTCCAATATCCTCCCGGCTGCTCTTGCCATAACCTTCCTGTACTCCTGATGCCACCTGCCATCCTTCCTCTATCCATTATCCCAAATTCCGGAGCTGGCTCCAAATCCTTCCTTAATTTTGTTTCAGTTCACACTTCTTCTCCGTCCCCTCAACCAGACTTGCCTTGCCCCGTCACTTGCTTGATTTGTTCATGCCTTTCACTTCTACCTGTTCCCACGGATGTGCTGTCCGTTCCCATCTGCTACATATTTTCTCCGCCTCCACTGCATGCCGCCTGATCCTGACCATTCATCTCAATCATGCCTTTATCACCTTTATCGACATCAAGAAATTGTTGAAGTCGAGATTTCTCCTCTGGGAGCAGTTGAGGCAGACCTTCGCTGTCGATTTCTTTGCCCTGATTCTGATAGCCCCAATTCGCAAGCCAATCCACCAGCTTGTTACCTGCATGCCTGGTGTGAGTTGGAAGGAGGTAATCTATTCTGGGTAGGAGTTTCCCAATTTCGCCAACGAGCCAAGCTGTTCTCCATCTTTTGCTGATTTTTTCCACTGGTTGTTGCTGCTAGAGCTTCCTAACCATGTCAATCACCAACTTCGAGTCACCCTCGATTTGGAGATGCTTGAAATTGACCCGTAGAGTAATTTCCAAGCCTCGTTTCAAGGCGTGCAACTCGGCTTCATTATTTGAGGCTTCCCCGTAGTCCATCGTGAAAGTTCTTAGAGCATTGCCCCCGGCGTCTCTAAAGACTCCCCCAATGCCACCCTCTTCTCAGTTGTGTTTTATAGCGCCATCGAAGTTTAGCTTTATGAATCCTTGTGGGGGGTGTCAGTATTGGTTTCTTTCGGCCACTTCTTTGGTATGTTCTTTTCATGAAACACCCCTCTGGCTGACCTCTAGTCTTTTCAGGATTGTCTCCTCCATTGTCGATGCCTGCCAATCGTTGTCCTTCCAGCTTTCTATTAGGATTGTTTCACAAATGTCTCTAATGGTTTGTTCCCAGATTGTTGCAGGGGTTCGGGTTTCTACCTTGAAAATTGCCCCATTCTGTGCTTTCCAGATATTCCAGAGCAGCAACCCGGCGGAAAGGAGCCAAACGTGATTGACCACTAGATTCTGGTAAGGATTTCTCAGCCAATTAACTATGGTGCTTACGATGTTTTGATGGTTTCTGTGATGGCGCTCAAACAATTTGAGGTCACATTCCCACAGGGAGTTGCTGACGGAGCAGCGGTTCATCAAATGTTCCATGGTTTCCTCTTAGGAGTTGCAGAGGGCACAGTAGGATGGGCCTTGGCTTCCCTTCCTCAGAATCTGGTCCCAGGTAAGCGCTCTACCGTGAAGTATGGTCCAAATGAAAAAAGATACTTTAGGTCAGTGCTTGGTTTTCTAAAGGTTTTTCCATTGATTTTTTTCCAGCTGATGATTTTGATTGATTTTGTGGTGGTAGGCTTCTGCTATTGAGAAATTTCCTTGAATTCGTTTACCCCATCTCAGAATGTCAGACCATGTTTTTCTTGCTATTTTCCAAGATGCCATCTCTGTATAGTACTCTTGCCATCTGTCGGTTTCTGGTGCTCCTTCCCAATCCTCTTTTTGTTTCCAATTGCGCCAGTATCCTTCCTCGTCTGGCTTCCAGAAATTGCCAATAGTTGATGCCTGAGTCTGGGATGAGAAGGCAAGGATGGCATGGACGTTGTCTTTTTGTATGAATCGTTCGCGTTGCTGCCAAGATTCCTCCAAGAATCTGGCTTTGTCCCCTGCTCGAATTTCCCAAAAACTATGATCCCTTATTAGGTCTTTGCTGCCTCTTGCTAGGTTCCAGATTGCAGATCCTCTGGTCTCTGTCGTACTTCTCAGTCTTTCTTCAGTTTCCCTTGCCACATCGCAATTTCTTTCCCATATCACCTTCCACAGGTGAGGGCCACCCTGAAGCCACCTCCACCAGAGCTTCACGCCCATGACTTGGTTGAGGACGAAGGGGTTGCGAAGCCCTAAACCTCCATCTTTGGAGAGCCGGCTAAGCCACTCCCATGAGATTAGGGCCCACTTTCTTGTTTTGCTGGTCCCCTGCCAGAGGAAGTTTTTGAACATGGTAACCAGCTTTTGGCTTGCAGTCTTAGGGATAGATTGGCATAAGAGCTGGTAGTGAGGGATGGCCTGCAAAACAACTTTCAAGAGGATTATCCGACTTGGGGCATTCAACGAGCGATGGGTCCAATTCTCCATTTTATTTCGGATTTTTTTTATTAGAAGTTCCCAGTTGGCCGACCAGGATTGATGCTCATGCAGCATAATACCCAGGTATTTTGATGGGAAGGTTCCCCTGTTGAAGCCTAGAGTGTGTGCCAGGAATATTTGGGCAGCCAGCGAGGTGTTGAAGAAAAACACTTCTGATTTTTCCTTGTTAATCTCCATTCCAGAGGCTTTGCTGAATTGGGATAAGGATTTGATAATTCTTTGGGCCTCCTTCAGAGTGGCTTGTCCATATAGCATCACATCGTCTACGAATTGCTGGTCCGAGACCGGAATGTCCTCCCCACAGATTCGGAGGCCCTTTATTTGATCCTTGGAGACTTGAGCCTTTACCAATCTGCCTAGGCCTTTTGCGGCCAAGATGAAGAGGAAGGGAGACAGGGGGTCTCCCTGCCTTAGCCCGCGGGAGGGAGTGAAGGCTTTAGAGGGGGTGCCGTTTAACAGAATTGAAATGACTGGAGTGCCAACCATAGACAGGATCCAATTTATCCATATTTGGTCAAATCCATAGGCTTTAAGGATGCCAGCCAGATAATTCCAGCTAAGGCGGTCAAACACCTTGGCCAGGTCAAGTTTGATAAGCATGCCTGGGGCGCGGGAGCTTTTCAGGGAGTGAATCACTTCTTGGGCCACTATGATGCCATCGGTGATCTGTCGTCCTTTGACAAAGCCAGTTTTCTCCAGAGCAATCAGATCTAGCAGGATTGGCTTGAGCCTATTTACCATGATAGTTGTGAGGATTTTGTAGACAACATTACATAGGGAAATGGGCCTGAAACCCTGCGGTTCATCCGAGCAGCCATTCTTCAGGATTAGAGCCAAGAAGGTGGTGTTCAAGCCCTGGTGCATGCGCTTGGAACACCTGGAATCCTCCACAAGGTCTAATAGATCATTCCCCATGAAGCTCCAAGTCGCCTAATAAAATTCAATGGTGAAGCCGTTGGGACCCGGGGCGTTATTTTTTGGCATTTTGTTGATTGTCTCTTCAAGTTCCTCCTTGGTGATTACCCTGAGAAGGGCTAGGTTTTGATCTCTGGAGACTTTCTTAGGAATATGGTACCAGATTTTGTCTATGTCCTCAGATCAGTTGACATTTGGTTCTAAGAGAATGCCTTTGAAGTGCTCCACCAAGAGTTTTTCTATTTCATCCTGCTGTGTCACTCTATTTCCCTCCTTGTCTTTCAAGGAGAAGATTTTGTTGTGCTGGTGATGGTTCAACATAGATTTATGGAAGAATTTGGATTTTTTGTCTCCCTCTTTTAGCCATTGGACTCGGGTTTTCTGCTTCCATAGGATTTCCTCCTGTTTTCACCTTTCCTCCAATTGAGTGATTACTCTACCTTCCTCCTCAGCCAGATCTTGACTTCGTCCATTCGAGATAATTTGATGTTGGATTCTTTCCAATCTGGACTGAAGTTTGCCTTGATCCTGCTAGATGTTGTCGAATTCTTCCCTGTTCCACTTCTTGATTTTGC
The DNA here is from genome assembly GCA_000404065.3 of Pinus taeda. Taxonomy (NCBI): domain Eukaryota; kingdom Viridiplantae; phylum Streptophyta; class Pinopsida; order Pinales; family Pinaceae; genus Pinus; species Pinus taeda. The sequence continues at coordinate 4,651 of APFE031195071.1, read as the reverse complement.
TCTTGATTTCTTTAAGTCTTAGCTGAAATGAGTGCATTTTACTACGGCTTTCCTTTCCACTTTTTCTGTCTTGCCACCACCCTCTTACTTTGTCTAGGAAATCAGGGGCACAAAGCCAAAAGGACTTGAACCGAAAGGGTCTCTTTTGTTCTAATCATTTAAGGCTATCTCAAGCTTTATTGGCCAGTGGTCCGACACTATTGAGGGTAGGATAGAGACTTCATAAAAGATATCTAGCCCGATTATGTGCTCTGAGATGAGGAATCTGTCCAGTCCTGAAGTGATCTATTTGGACCCGCCTCTTCTGTTATTCCAAGTGAATTTCCCATTTATGGTTGGGATATCAACCACCCTTAATTCTGTCTGCACTTCTCTGAATCTTTCCATCTTCGGGTCTTCTTTGCTTATTCCACCTCTTTTCTCTTCTCTAGAAGTGATTAAGTTGAAGTCACCTGCGAGGATCCATCTCTGCTCCTCGTGCATACTTCTAATCTTAGTCAACTGTTTAAGAAATAGGTCTCTGTCTGCATGGGTGTGGGGCCCGTAGACAGCCAAGATTACCACCCATTCACTTTGTCCTATTAGTCTGAAACTCCCTGTGAGGATTCTTGGCATTCCTATCCACCAGTAGGTGAGGACTTCTGTTGGGTTCCAGAGAATTGTTATCCCTCCTGCACTCCCTTTGGCATCTATAGTTACTTGTTCGTATCTCGGTTTTATTTTATTGAGAATTTCCTCCATTTTCTGGCCTGGGATTTTAGTTTTTTGGAGTAGCATAATATGTGGTTTATCTTTTTTGAGTCTAGCTGCCAGATGTCTTTGTTTTCCTTTGTTATTTAAGCCTCTGATATTCCACGATGTCAAAATCATTGGTTAACTTGGGATAGGTTTTGAAACACCGCTGATAGCGGGACCACTCTCCCTGTATTGACTAACATTTCTCCCATGAGTTGGATGGAATCCTTAAGGTTTTTTCTCCCTCTTTTTTCCCCCCCTTTACTTTGTCCATTCTAATCCGGTCTGCTTTCCTTTTGAGTCTCTTGGTATTCTTCTGGTGAGGCTTTGCCTTTTTCTAGTTTGGTTTTATATTGTTGGAAGGTTTCCGCATATAGCCTCTTTTGTTTTTCCGGTATAAACCTCTCATCCAGGTTCTTCCATTCATTCAGCAGTTTTCTCAATACTTCCTCTTCCTGGCTTAGGTCTTCCCTACTAGTCTCCTGATTTGTCTCCATCTGTTCAGTTTGTTCGTCTAGTTCCTTATCTTTTTCTTGTGGTGCGCTCAAAGCTTTCCTTTTAGCTTGGTTTCTTTCGCAGCTCTGACTGCAGTCTGAGCCTTTATCCTCCTGATTTTCCATGGGTTGATCTTCCTCATCTTCCTCTACTTGCAATATTGCAAAACTGTTTGGATTCGCTGTGACGGATTATTTTCCTTTCCTATCTTTCTTGGGGATTTCCTTGTTGGCTTTCCTTTTGCTTCTCACCTCTTGGAATTCCTCCTGGTCTGGCTCTTTCTTTCTTTGCAGGGGCCCTCTACTTTCTTCTTCCTCCTTGGTTATCGGACATTCCTTTGCCAGGTGGCCATGGGTATGGCACCTGCGACACCTAAACGGGATGTGTTCATAATCTATGTTCTGCTGCCAAACATCTCCATGATTTTCAAGCTCTATTGTGTCGGGGATGGGGTTGCTAGGTTCATGTAAACACAGATCCTGGCATACGAGGTGTATCTACCTTTCTTTGTAGTTTTTGCTATTTTCATGAAGCTTCCTATTTAGTTTCCTATCCCCTCCAAGATGTCCGGGTCCCAGAAGTCGATGAGGAGCCTGAAAAAGCGGACCCAGACAGGCGCAGCGAGAAAGGTTTCTTTGTCAAGGTTGTAGCATTCTTCCCAGAAACGCATGAACAGACCGACATTATAATAGAAAAACGGGCCATTTTCAAATACCTTATCTCTATCTTGCAAGTTAAAGAAGATTACTGTAAAGAAGCCTTTCGCTCCCAACTTGAGCTCAATGTAGCCTTGGGGCTGCCATTTTTGTTGAATCCACTTGGTGAGGTCTCTTTCCGATGGCCAGACTCCTATGAACTTGAAGATAAGGGCGTGATCCCTCATATAGCTTCTGTACTTTTCCAGTTTGTTTGCTAGGATCACATATCTGGGTTTCTTCACTGTACATGCTAGACACTTTCCTCTGTAGCCTGTTTGCCAGGTAGTTCCTAGCACCGGGCTCATGTTCTTCCGTTCCTCTGTCTCCTGGCTACTCTGTCCATCTCCTGCCACCGTATCCTGGTAGGAGGGGATCTCTCCCCTCTTGACATCTTCTGTCATACCTTTGTTGCTTTGGCCACTGTCAGTTCCTGCTAGACTGGGTTGTTGATGGTCTTCCTCCCTTCCTTCACGTTGCCCCTAGGTTTTCACCTCCTTGCCGCCATTAGGGTTTGAGTTGCAGAGCTCGTTCTCCATTCTTAAATAAAATATTCAATCACTATCTATATATGTGTATTTAAATTTGCACATTAAGTGAAATCTTATGTGTGTTTGCTCGTGGAGGTATTTTGGATTTTATTGATAAGGGTTTTCAAATTATGGGTTTGACTTAAAAAAATAGTAGTAATAATAAGAGAGATTTATTTAAAAATATATTAATTATAAAAATTAGTATTTTAAATATAAATAACGTGAGTTATAAATAAAATATTTCAATTTGAAATGTTCATATTGAATAAATGATTCAATCTCAACTATGCATATCATATAAAACAATTAAAAATGTTTTATGAATTAATACATTTTCTTGGTGCATTGCTCAAAACCAAGGAAATGCAAAATTATTTCATCATTTTTAATTATTCAAGTTATTAATAATATTTATCATATCAACAAGCTGAGGTAACTGATAAAATTTGAAATTAAAATGACCATATTAATCTTAGACATATTCAGATTATTTAAAATGATCATAATAATAAGATGCTCAACAAATTTTCCATGGCCGCACACGACTGAAACCAACCTAATTCCATTTTAACCTTAGATCTATCAAGCACCGAGAGGGATCAAATCTCTTGAGGTGAAAATCTGTCTTCAAGTTTCATCCTTAAAAATGAGATTTGCACCTTGAGATATTTGATTCCTCTCAACACTTGATAGATTTGGGGATAAAATGGATCTAGTTTGGTAGATATAATGTAGAAAACCAACTAGATGTAAACATAGGTGGAAAAAAAAAAAAAAATTGACAATAATATAATTTATGGCAATGTCAATACTCAAATTGAAGACACATTGTGATGGAGTGTGCATAATGATATACTACGAAATTTGGAAATCTCTAGTGAAAAAGATGGGGTTGAGGGATGATAGGTGTTAATTTATAGTACTCCACTTTAAGTTTTCATTAGTGAATGATCATTGACATGGATTGCACATGAATTATTTTAATATATGCCTAAAATTTATTGATTATGATTTAGTGGTGGTGAAGTTCTCTTCATTGATTCTTATGTTTCTAAAATGTTTAATAACCTTACATGATTGATTTGATAATTTAACAAAATATAATCATAAATTTCATTATAATCTTCTTAGTTAAAGAAAATTTCTTTGATCATTTCCAGAAATAATATTGGTAATAATTCCTTAAATAAATTTACATATAGAAAGAAACACTACATTATATCTAAATTTGAAATTTGTTTGTTAAGATAATTTCCAATATTCTTTACTACAAACATTCTCTAGCTATTAAATATTCAATTAGATGTGACAGACTATATATGCTTCAAGTATGAAATTTATAGGATATTACCTAGAACATTTATTCCATCTTTATGTTATAGATAATAGAAGGCGTGATATATACATATCGTTATTAGTCCCTGCCTTCGGCAGTGCATGGACTATAACGTTCGATTGGAATTTATTTAACATTATTTCTTTTGACATACCAGTGTATTCCACAATTTTAACCAATATTTTAATAAAAATATTGTGTTGAACAATTTTTTATCCTAAGTTTTTGTTCTGACCTCTTATTCCAGGAGAGATTGTATGATTTCCTTGGCTTTTATTAGAAATTAAAATAAATATTTTTGAAGTTTTGGATTTCAATTAATGTTATTTAATGCTAATTTGGGGTTAGCATTAATTTGGAAACATTTAAATTCACATATATTATATTCTATTTCCCTATCATCTAGTAGCCTAAATGGTATGGTGTCATATAACCAGAGCATGTTATCCATCTATTAGGTGTACTACAACTCCGTAACAACACAATATTCCCACAACTACAGAAAAACTCAAGCTCAAGCTTCCTTTTGTTTCTTATTGTTTTCAGTCTTCACTCCTATTGCAGCGCGGATCTTAAACCTCGACTTTTTCCCTATTGCAGTTTGAATCTTAACCCTATGCCTTTGAAGGCTCAATCCTGTAGGTTTTAACCCCGCACAGAAATTACCTGCACACGAATTCTAAATCACAGGAAAAATAAAAATGCGAGAGAATAACACATAAAACACATATACACAGAGATTTCCCACTGCATCTCAAAACCGAGACTACCAGCTTGATTTTTTCATTATATTCCTTTCAATGTTACAATACATATTGATACATGCCGAAGCATCCAATACCATGGACCGAAAACCA
>APFE031195070.1:0-22797 GCA_000404065.3 Pinus taeda | reverse complement strand
TTTATATCAATCAATATAATATATATTAATATTAATGTTAATATATTAATACTAGTATAATATATAGTAATATTATTGTTAATATATTAATATTAGTATTATCATTAATGTCAATATTACTATTAACATTGATATTAATGTGTGTCTCTTACTCTAAAATATGTGTTAAAATTTAACTAGTCATGCCCATTAAAACATGTGCCTTACAATCTAGTTGAACTTTTTGAGGCCATAGCGACACGACACCCTAAAAATTATTTAGGTTTATATTTTAGTGTTAATATAATATGACATAGTTTTGATATTTATGTAATCTAATAAACCCTCGTATATATATTGTGAACTTTTGCAGCCATAGTTGTAACTCACCCTAAAATGGTTACTATGTACATATATTATAGATTGTTGGAGCTTTAGAGACACAAGTGCAACATGTAGTTGCGAGATCTCTTAGAGATAAGCTACCATTTCCCAAGCTATTTTATTTCCATTTTTTTGTAAGGAGTTCTCATTTCATTTATAATAATCACATGAAGTTTTATTTCCTATTCAACTCTATGTTTATTTTTATATTTTTATTCTGTTTCTTTCCTGCATAAGTTTGGATAATCATAACATGCACTAGGAGTAAAAGAACTCCTCCCTAGGACCATGACAAGCACATGTCATTGTCTAAGATTTTGAGTGGTTGTATTGAGGGATTCTTTCTTCGAAAGTGCAATACTTGGAGTTTGTTTTGAATTAGGACATGTTGAGGAGAACTAAAGTTAGGATACTCTTTTAGGGAGAAAAAAACCTTGTCATAAGGAGTGCTTGAAATGTGGATCCTTAGGTTAAAAACCACGCAACTTTGGAGGTGACTTCCAACAACCACATGACACTTGTACATCTTCACTAAACTATTGTGATGTGGATATACTATAATAACTTATATTAGGTTGTTGCACACTTGATCCATTTTCTATTATTTTCCTAACTGGCCTATCTTATAAAACGATGAGAGTGTTCTCATTCTCACAAATTAGTCAGTAGATCATCCATATCTTCTCTATGTAATCATATTGCAACCCTTTTTTTTGAAATTCGAGGGCTAAAGCTTGGGTGGATTATTGGGAACTAGGGTTTTTGTGAGATAAAATTAAGAGAAGTATCTCAGCACAAGCATTAACATGTTGCATGACCTAAGTCTTGTGAGATGAAACCTTAGAAAATAACTCAAGCACTTAATGCTAATGGAGCTTCTGTCATGCACATTTATATAAATCTCGTTGAGGACTTTTTTTATGAGAGAAAAGATTTCAATAGTGATATTATTGGTGTGATTATAGATTGTAGTGTCACCTTTGATGCATCTAAGATAGATTGGTGAGCTTGGAGAGATGCCTTGATAACCTACAATATTGTTGACGAAAAATTGTAGATGGCAAATGCTCTAGCTAGGATTTAGAAGGATCTACATTGCCTTTTCTAAGGTGCACTCGAAAGACATGTCGTATAACATAGAATGTCTAAGTCATTGTATCTTATCTTCATTTATGTTGTAATAATAACTCTACCCTTGTTTTCTGAAATTGTGTGATGTATTTCTAAGGATTTCACATACATTTTCATTTATAATAGACAAATTAGGTATTTGGGAATTGAGAGTGATGGGGGGACTGTTAAAGCCACCATATGAGCTTCCAAAATCACATGGAATCTCAATATTCCTTGTATCAACCATGGTAAATCCATGATTTATAATAGACAAATTATGTATTTGATAATTGAGAGTGACGGGGGGGGATGGTTAAAGCCACCATATGAGATTCTAAATCACATGGAATCTCAATATTCCTTGTATCAACCATGTTAAATACATTAGCATGTTCAACAACAGTTTTGTCAAGACCGCATTCATTCATTTATTATATGGATTGAACTTTTGAATACTTAATGTTATATTATGTTTTAATTTAATTATCAAACAAAATTCACAATTAACATTACAACTACATTAAACTTAAAATAAAGTTTACAAAACTATTATTTATATTATTATTAATAAAATTAAATTAAAATATTTTCAATAAAAAGAAAGTTTAATAATGTAAATATCAGTGAGATGTTTGTATTTTTCCAAATTTTATACAGAATTTTATAAAATTTAGTTTAATATTTAAAAATATATATTCTAATCCTATTATTAATATTAATGTATTTTAAATTACAAATACAAAATATTAAAACTACAATAAAATTTATAAAACTATTATTTTATTATTAATAAAATAAATTTAAAATAGCCTTAATAAAAAAAAGTTTAATATGCTTATGAGCACATGTAATAATGGTCTTATGTTCTTCCGAATGTTTCTTGTTGAAGTTTGTTATTAGAATTTAGCTACTGTACACTACAATTAGTTTTTAAAAAATTGTAATGCAATAGAATTGCAATGCAGTATAATTGTTAAAGAATAGCTCACATAGTGCTAGAATGAGTTTCAAATCTAGTTTTTGAGTTTTAGACTGAGGTGAAGTTTCCTATGAGAAGTTAGCCAATGTATGCTACAACTCTTCTTGCAAACTTGTAATCTAATAGAAATGCAATGCAATAAGCTTGATAAAGAATAACTAACATAGTGTACGAATCAGTTTCAAATTGAAGTCTTGAGATTTAAATTAAGGTTTAATTAAAAATAGCCAAATCAGTTTCAAATTTAGGTTTTGAGTTTTATATTAAGGTTTAATTAAAACTAACCAAGGTACATACTTACCTTATAAAGCTGGTCATAAACAACTCTTTGTTGTGAGTGATTGAATATTTTTTATAAAGAAAGTTTGGTTTCTTTGAATATTACAATAATAATACAATAATAATAAAATTAATAAATTTTAAATTAAGAATACAAATATTAAAAAAAATTAATTAGAATAATAAGTACTAGGCATCTTTATTTTAAAATAAAAATTAGCATATTTAAACCTAACTCCACCCTATAATATTAACAAATATATTAAATCATAATCAATAAATCTATTATTAGTAAGATAAACTTTATCAAATAAGCTTAATAAATATACACTATAAAATTACGTTTATTATTAATATATTATTATCTATAAATACAAATATTACACATATATTAATATGTAAAAAAAAATATACATTATTAGAAATATTTCTAATATTAATAACATCTAAGCTATAATATTAACATTTATAAAAAGTTTAATTAATAATATTTATGTATTATCATTAATATTCATAAATAATGTTCATAATAGTTACATTTTAGACATTACCAACAATAATAATAAAATACAATATTTACAATACAGACATTAACATTAATGTTATTAATAATAAGGTTAACATATTCTTAATAATTTCATATAGTAATTATTTATGCAATAATATTATTAAATGTAATAATTTAATATATCTTGTTAACTAGCTGAGATTCTTAATGTGGCTAACATATTCATTAATGGTTACATTTAATAAATCAATCTTATTGAACACTAACAATCTTATTAAACAATAACAATTATAGTAGGTCTTAATTAATCATTTATTAATGTATTAAGCCACATGAAGTATTAATAGTTTGATTATTAACTAATACATAAAGCCATAATTTATGAATATGAATACTATTGACTATTTATTAACATTATTACATTGAAGCCTTAATACAAGTAATATAAAGAACAACATTTATATATATATATATATATTAATCAATATAATGTATATTAATATTAATGTTAATATATTAATATTACTATTATCATTAATGCTAATGTGTGCCTCATACTCTAAAATATGTGTTACAATTTAAATAGTCATGCACATTAAAACATGTGCCTTGCAATGGAGTTGAACTTTTGAGGCCATAGTTATACCACACACAAAAAAAATATTTAGGTTTAAATTTTAGTGTTAATATAATATGAGATAGTTTTGATGTTTATGTCATCTAATAAAACCTTGTATATATATTGTGTACTTTTGTAGCCATAGTTGTAACCCACCTTAAAATGGTTACGATGTACATATATTCTAGATATATTCTAGAACGATTGTTGGAGTTTTTGAGGCTAATATTAACACCTAAATTCCATTTGATACATGTTTGAATGACAATCTTTAAACTTAAATAAAATTACATGTTTTAATATTATTATAATATGACAATTGTATATATTATACATATATGTTTATTTTATAATAATATTTATATATTATACACATGAAATGATTTTATAAGAATATCGAAATGAATGTTTTAATTTTTTAGTGTAATATGAGATTATAAAATAATGTAAATCATGGTAAACCATAATGGTTTTGTATTTAGTAAAAGGTCTACTATATTAGACTATTTTATTCCATGATAATTTTTATGTTTTCAAAGTTTTTGTATGTAAATGGGTAGGTATTATAAAAAAATTAGGTCTGGTTTTAATATAATATAATATGTTTATTATTTAATTTAGATTAAGTTTGTTTTAGTTTGTTTTAGTTTATTATTATCTAGGTAGGTTTCATGATTTATTTTAAATATTAATATTAATTTTCAATCATTATCAAACCACATTAGATAAATGTAGGCAAACCTTGGTAGACAATTTTTAATAATTGACCATGATCAAATTTGGTCAACCCTACATTGACTATATTTAACAATATTCAACTTGGTGGCATAGTCAAACATAGTCAATATTTCAAAAGTGAAAATAAACAACCAATGTCAACCATGTTCAACTACAGTCAAACAATCATTAACCACAGTAAAAAAATAGTTGGTGATGTTTAACAATAATTACACATTATCAGCCATAGTATAACCATGGTGATCAATGTGGTTTACTATGATTGACCATAGTTATGTATGGTTACCATGGTCAACAATTGTTAACCATACTTTACTGTATTTAGCATGATTGATGATCCACTTGGATATTGGTGGTGGCCACCTGCCTATTCCACTTGGACTCCAACAGTGTCTCTTTTAGTTTTTTGGGTTCCTTATTTGTAGCATAATTTACTATTTTTGGCAGTATTTCGGGCCATGAACTTCTAAAGTTGTTTTGAGGCCCTAAATGACATTTTTAAGGGAACCAGAGAGACCATTATATGCCAAAATGGGCTAGCCAAGTTTCTTTTCACCTCCTCTTCGAGATATTTGAAATGAGCTATTATGACAGTCAAACGAAGATCATATGCCAAAGTTATGACCCCTGCAAGTTGATGTACCCATTTACCCCAATGGGGCCCATAGTTTTGGTGCTTCACGTCCTAGGGTTAAGTTTTTGGATGGTTAATGTTTTCCATTGTTTCTCAATAATAAATGTCTACGAGCCTCATTGTAACACAGTTCAGAGGCATGCAGTCTCCACATCTCTTCTTAAAGATAAGTTACCATTGCCCAAGCTAGTTTATTTCCATTTTGTATGTAAGCATGTTTCAATTCTTTGATATTAACAATATGAAGTTTTATTTCTTCTTCAACTCTATGTTTGTGTTTATATTTTTATTTTGTTACATTCTTGCATAAGTTTGGATCATCATTACATGCACTTGGAGTAAAATCACTCCTCCCTAGGACCACTACAAGCACGTCATAGTCTAAGATGTTGAGTGGCTGTATTGAGGGATTTTTTTATTGGAGAGTGCAATACTTGGAGTTTGTTTTGAATTAGCACATGTTGAGGAGAATTAGAGTTTGGATCCTCTTTTAGAGAGCACAAAACTATGTCATGAGGAGTGCTTGAAATGTGGATCCTAACCTTAAAGAGAACGCCACCTTGGAAGTGGCTTCCAACCCACACATGCCACTTCTACATATTCACAAGACTATCCTAATGTGGATATAATATGATAACTTATATTAGATTGTTGCACACTTGATCAGTTTTCTATCATTTACCTAACTGACCTATCTTATAAAATTGGGAGAGTCTCCTCATTCTCACAACTTAGTCACTAGATCATCCATATATTCTTGATGTAATCATATTGTAGCCCTATTTTGGTAATGCGAGGGTTAAAGATTGGGTGTACTATTGGGAACTAGGGTTTGTGTGAGATAAAATTAAGATATGAAACCATAGAAAATAACTGGAACACTTAATGCTAATGGAGCTCGTCTCATGAAATTTTAGATAAATCTTGTTTGGGGTTTATGGTTTATAAAACATTATTAAGAGCTTTAAATAAACGCTTAAAATACATTACAAAACACTTTTTAAAAATCTATTAAATGATTAGGGTTTAGGGTTTAGGGTTTAGGTTTTATAACACTTTAGTAAATTATTTTAATAAACACTTAAATAAAAGTTACAAAACGCTTGTTAAAATGTTATAAAATTCTTAGGGTTTAGGGTTTAGGGTTATAATACTTTATTAAATGCTTTTAATAAACATTTTAAAAAGTTACAAAAATGTATTTTAAAAGATTATAAAATTCACAGTGTTTAGGGATTAGGGTTTGGGATTTATAACAATTTGATAAATTCTTTTGATAAGAACATAAAAAAAGTTACGAAACTCTTGTTAAAATGTAATAAAATGCTTAGACTATAGGGCTTAGGATTTAAAATTCTATAAAATTCTTATGGTTTAGGGTTTAGGGTTTATAACACTTTATCAAATCCTTTTAATAAACACTTAAAAAAAGTGAGAAAATGCTTGTTAAAATGTTATAAAATGCTTAGGGTTTAGAGTTTAGGCTTTAGGACTTTGGGTTTTGGGTTTAAATTGTTATAAAATGCTTAAGGTTTAGGATTTAGGGTTTATGACATTTTAGTAAATTATTTTAATAAACACTTCAAAAAAAGTTACAAAATGCTTGTTAAAATATCATTGAATGCTTAGGGTTTAGGTTCGAGGTTTGGGGTTTAGGGTTTAGATTTTACGTTTTGGGGTTTAGGGTTTATGTTTTTTTGTTTAGGGTTTAGGGTTTTGTGTTTAGGGTTTAGGGTTTTGTGTTTAGGGTTTAGGGTTATAATACTTTAGTAAATTGTTTTAATAAACACTTAAATAAAAGCCACGAAATTCTTCTTAAACTGTTATAAAATTCTTAGGGTTTATAGTTTAGGGTTTAGGGCTTCAGGTTTAGGGTTTATGGTTTAAGTTTTGGGTTTTAGGTTTTAGGGTTTCAGATTTATAACAGTTTGATAAATTCTTTTAATAAGAAAAAAGTTACAAACCACTTGCTAAAATGTTATAAAATTCTTAGGTTGTAGGGTTTAGGATCTAAAATTATATAAAATGCTCATGGTTTAGGGTTTAGGATTTATAACACTTTAGTAAATGATTTTAATAAACACTTGAAAAGAAGTAAGAAAACACTTGTTAAAATGTTATAAAATACTTAGGGTTTAGAGTTTAGGCTTTAGGGTTTATGGTTTTGGGTTTAAAATGTTATAAAATGCTTACGGTTTAGAATTTAGGGTTTATAACATTTTAGTAAATGGTTTTAATAAACACATGAAAAGAGTTACAAAAATCTTGTTAATATGTCATTGAATGCTTAGGGTTTAGGTTTAGGGTTTAAAATGTTATCCAATGCTTAAGGTTTAGGGTTTATGGTTCACAATGCTTTCATAAATTATTTTTATAAACACTTAAAAAAAGTTACAAAACGCTTTTTAAAATGTTATAACATGTTTAGTGTTTAGGGTTTAGGGTTTATAACACTTCAATAAATTTTTTTAATAAACACTTAAAAAAAGGTTACAAAACACTTTTTAAAATGTTATAAAATGCTCAGGGTTTAGGGTTTAAAATATTATAAAATGTTTAGTGTTTAGAGTTTTAGGGTTTAGGGTTTTAAAAATTTAGTAAATCCTTTTAATAAACACTTAGAAAAAAGTTACAAAACACTTGCTAAAAAGTTATAAAATGCTTAGGGTTTAGGTTTGAGGGACACAATAGTACATTCTTTTAATAAACACTTTAAAAAAGTTACAAAACTCTTGTTAAAATTTAATAAACTTATTAGGGTGTAGGTTTTAGTGTCTATGGTTTATAACACTTTAGTAAAATCTTTTAATAAACACTTAAAAAAAGTTACAAAACACTTATTAAAATTTTATAAAATGTTTAGAATTTAGGGTTTTAATATGTTGAAAAACACTTGCTAAATTGTAATAATGTGCTTAGGGTTTATAACAATTTGGGAAATTCTTTAAATAAACACTTAAAAAAATGTTACAAATGCTTGTTAAAATGTTATAAAATACTTAGGGTTTAGGGTTTGGGGTTTTAAATGTTATAAAGTGCTTTTGTTTTAGGGTTTAGGGTTTAGGTTGGGGGTGTGGGTATTAGGGTTTAGGGTTTATGGTTTATAATGATTTTAAAAAAATCTTGTAATAAACACTTATAAAAAAGTTAGAAAATAGTTTTTAGGGATTAGGGTTTTTGTGGTTTTTAGGCTTTAGGGTTTTTGTGCTTTTTAGGGTTTAGGGTTTTTTAGGGTTTAGGGTTTATATCTCTTTAGTAAATGGTTTTAGTAAAAACTTAAATTAAAGATACAAAACACTTTCTAAATGTTATAAAATCCTTAGGTTTTAGGGTTTTGGGTTTAGGGTTTAGGGTTTAGGTTTTGGATTTTAGGGTTTAGGGTTTATAAAACCTTAGTAAAGTCTTTTAAGCTTTAGGCATTAGGGTTTAGGGTTTGTAAAACCTTAGTAAACGATTTTAGGGTTTATCCTTTAGGCTTTAAGCATTAAGATATAGGGTTTGGGGTTTGGGTTTAGGTTTTATAACGCTCTTGTAAAGTCTCTTAATAAACACTTAAATAAAAGTTAGAATGCTTTCTAAAATGTTATAAAATTCCTAGTGTTTAGGGTTTATCATTTGAGGTTTATGGTTTGGGATTTAGGGTTTTGAGTCTAGGGTTTAGGGTTTAGGGTTTAGGGTCTATGGTTTAGGATTTAAAACAATAAAGTTAGAAAATGACTTTTAAAGTATTAAAATAAAATTAGAATTAAGGGTTTGGGGTTTTGAGTTTATGGTTTAGGGTTTAGGGTTTAGGATTTATAACACTCTGGTAAATTATTTTAATAAACACTTAAATAAAAGTTTAAGACTCATTTTAAAATGTTACAAAATGATTAGGGTTTACATTTTAGGGTTTGGGTGTTTAGGTTTAGGGTTTCGGGTTTATGGTTTAAGGTTTATAACACTTTAGTAAATGCTTTCAATAAACACTTAAATAAAAGTTAGAAAAAACTTTTTAAAATGTTGTAAGATTCTTAGGGTTTAGGTTTTAAGGTTTATAAAACTTTAGTAAATGATTTTAATAAACACATAAATAAGATTCAGAAAGCTCTTTTTAAAATGTTATAAAATACATAGTTTGTAGTTTTTAGGGTTTCAGGTGTAGACTTTGGGGCTTAGGGTTTAGGTTTTAGAAAACTTTAGTAAATTATTTTAATAAACACTTAAATAAAAGCTACAAAATAACTTTTAAAATGTTTGAAAATGATTAAGTTTTAGGGTTTGGGGTTTACAGTTCAGGGCAAAGGTTTTAGGGTTTGTAACAATTTAGTAAATTATTTTCATAAAAAGTTAAATAAAAGTTACAAAACAGATTTCAAAATGTTATAAAATACTTAGGGTTTTGGGTTTAGGTTTTAGGGTTTAGGATTTAGGGTTTATAACACTTTAGAAAATACTTTTAATAAAGACTTAAATGAAAGTTACAAAACACTTTTTAAAATTTGGGGTTTGGGGTTTGTGGTTTAGGGTTCATGTTTTGGGATTTAGCGTCTATAAGGATTTAGTAAATTCTTTTAAGAAACACTTAGTTAAAATTTTAAAAACTCTTTTTAAAATGTTAAAAAATGCTTAGGGTTTAGGGTTTGGGGTTTAGGGTTTAAGGTTTAGGGTTTATAAGTCTTCAATGAATGATTTTAATAACCAGTTAATAAAATTTACAAAACACTTTTTAAAATGTTATAAAATTCTTAGAGTTAAGAATTTAAGGTTTAGGGTTTAAGGTTTCAGTTTTAAGGTGGAGAGTTTAGGGTTTAGTGCTTAGGGTTTATAACACTTTAGTAAATTATTTTAATAAACAATGTAATAAAATTTACAAAATGATTTTTCAAATGTTATAAAATTATTGGTGTTTAGGATTTAGCATTTAGGGTTTATGGTTTATAAGACTTTAGTAAATGGTTTTAATGAAGGCTTAAATAAAAGTTATAAAATTCATTTTAAAATGATATAAAATGCTGAGGGTTTAGTGTTTACGGTCTGGACTTTGGGATTTAGGGTTTAGGGTTTATAAGACCTTAGTAAATGCTTAAAATAAAGACTTGAATAAAAGTTCCAAAACACTTTTTAAACTATTATAAAATGCTTAGGGTTTATGTTTTTGGGATTTGATTTTGGGTTCTAGGTTTAGGTTTTAGGGTTTATAACAATTTAATAAATTCTTTTAATAAACACTTAAATAAAAGTTACAAAACAGTTTTTAAAATGTTATACAATGCTTAGGATTTAGGGTTTACACTTTAGGCTTTAGGGTTTGGCGTTTTAGGTTTATGTTTTATAGTTTAGGATTTATAAAACTTGAGTAAATGCTTTTAATAGAAACTTAAATAAAAGTTATAGACTACTTTCTAAAATGTTATAAAATGCTTAGTCTTTCTGGTTTAGTATTAAGGGTTTGAGGTCTATTGTTTGTGGTTTAAGGTTTAGAGTTTAGGGTTTAGGGTTTTGAATTTAGGATTTATAACACTTTCGTAAAAGATTTTACTAAACACATAAATAAAATTTACAAAACACTTTTTAAAATTTATAAAATTCTTAGCATTTACAGTTTAGGGTTTACGGTTTGGGGTTTAGGGTTTAGTAGGGTTTAGGGTTTGGCATTTAAGGTTTAGGGTTTTGTGGTTTTGGTTTTAGGGTTTAGGTTTTAAGGTTTAAGGTTTATAACACTTTAGTAAATGCTTTTAATAAACACTTAAACAAAAGTTACAAAACACTTTCCAAAACGTTATAAAATTTGTAGTGTATGGGGATTAGGCTATAGGGTTTAGGTTTCACGGTCTAGGGCTAGGGTTTAGGGTTATGGTTTATAACACTTTAGTAAATTCTTTTAATAATCACTTAAATAAAATTTACAAAACTGTTTTTAAAATTCTATATAATGTTAAGGGTTTAGGGTTTAGGGATTATGGATTATAACACTCTTGTAAATTCTTATAATAAAAAATTAAATAAAGTAAGATGAATGATCTAACCAATTACTCCTTTACAAATATTTAATTATGAAGATCATATCTTGGAATATCAGAGGTCTAGGTAGTAAAAGAAAATGAAGAATGCTAAGTAACAAAATGAAACTAGCAGTGCCAGACATAATCTTCATTCAAGAAACAAAATGCTCCATTCAGAAAATAAAACAAATCCACTGTAAATGGCTTCGTAAATTTGAGTTTCTAGAAGTCAAAGCAGATATCATAGCGGGAGGCATTCTCACTCTTTAGAACCCCCAAAAAGTCAACATAGTAGATGTGGAGGCATCGAGAAATTATTTATCAGCTACCATTCAACCAGTGGGGATGTTTGATACCTTCCTGGTTACGAATGTTTATGGTCCTCAAAGAATAGATGAGAAACTTAGATTTATTGACTCCCTGGTAGATCTCAAAAGCAGAAATGAAGAAATCCCTTAGGTCATTGGAGGGGACTTTAACATGATTAAATCTCTTTCAGAGAAAAAAGGAGGTACCAAAATCCTAAGTAAAGATTCAATAGCGTTCCATTCTTTCACAGAAGACATGAAAATGGTTGACTCTGAAATTCATAACAACCTTTTTACTTGGAATAACAAAAGAGGAGGTAATGCCCACGTTGCCTCCAAGTTAGACAAATTTTTGATCTCCAAGAAGTTGATGCTCATAAGTAAAGAAATATCTGGAAGTCTTCTCCCACTTGGAGGCTTATATCACTAGCTCATTCAATTAGAAGTCAAGGGGATTGATTTTCCCAGGAATAGACCCTTCATATTTGAGAATAAATGCCTCTCCCATCCAGATTTCATTAGCAACATTGAAAAATGGTGGTCCGAAGATCTCCAGTTTCAGCGCACCAAAATGTTCCTCCTTCATAAAATACTAAAGCACATAAAACTCAAACTCAAAGAATGGAACAAGAAGCATTTTGGTAAACTTTTTGTAAACAAAAAATCAATGGAAATAAAAATTCAGGAACTAAACCAAGAAATGATCATATATGGTTTTGATAAAATAAAAAGTGAGCAAGCTGAAAAGCACAACCAAGAATGGGAGAATTTATGCAAACAAGAGGAAATCTTTTGGAAACAAAATTCAAGAGTTTAATGGCTCAAATAAGGTGAACGAAATACTATATTTTTCCATAGATCCACCATAGCCAATAGAACACACAATAGAATCTCTTTGATATTGAATGAAGATGGGGAGCTTAAAACCTCTCACAAGAATATTAAAGTTGTGTTGGTTCAGCATTTCAGAGGCATCACAAAAGAAAATAATCGAGATAGAGATCAACACATCAAGGAAATTATAAAGAATGTCTGCAGGATGGTGTCCAGAGAAGATAATTTCAACCTAAATAAACCGCTAACCGAAGCAGAAGTGAGTGCGGTTATCAAAGATATGTAGAATGGAAAATCTCCTAGTCTTGATTGTTTTAATGTAGAGTTTTTGAAAGCCTGCTGGAATGTGGTCAAACAGGATATTTTGGATGTCGTAGAGGACTCTAGAAGAAGAAGATCCATTCTGAAAGACCTCAACACCTCCTTCATCTCCCTGATCCCCAAATAGGACTCATCCATGTCTCCTGATAAGTTCAGACCCATTTCTTTATGCAATATGGTTTACAAATTTATTTCCAAGATTTTGGCCAGTAGACTCAAACCTCTTCTTCCTTCCTTGATTTCAGGGGAACAATTTGGTTATGTTGAAGGAAGGAAAATCCTGGACGACATTATTCAGGCTCACGAGGTTGTTCACTAAGTCACTAGCAAAAGTCAGGCTGATATGATCATGCAATTAGACATTGCAAAAGCGTATGACAAGGTGAACCTGATTTACATCAAAAAGGTCCTTTCTGCTTTTGGGTTTGATCATGACTAGATCAGATGGGTTATGGCTATGGTCACTTCACCTAGCTTTTCAGTTATGGTGAATGGCTCACCCTCAAAGATCTTCACCCCTTCTAGAGGCCTCAAGCAGGGAGACCCACTCTCTCCCTTTCTCTTTATCCTCACGATGGAAGGATTGGGCCAAACCATTAAAAATGCTAAAGTCTTAGGGAAGATCAAGGGACTCCTATTAATGGAGAACGATCAAGCATTGACTCGTCAACAATTTATGGATGACACTATGCTGCAGGGTATCCCCATAGTCAAAGAAGCTTCACCGTATAAGCAAATCCTAAATGAGTTTTCATTGGCATCAGGTATGGAAGTCAATCTCTCCAAATCAAAATTTTTTTCTTAAACATTAACATTTCTATTCAAAGGAACATCTCCAGAATTCTAGAATTCCAAAGGGATGTCCTCCCTTCAAAGTATCTGGGAATTCCCATTATAGCTAAACCATTGCAAAAAAGTATCCGGGAACCAGTGCTCAACAAGATGCAAGACAAGATCAAAAAATGGACTTTTAGATCACTAAACCTAGCTGGCAGGTTGATTCTAACAAAGGAAGTTCTGCAATCTATCCATATTTTCTTTTTATCAGCCCTATCCGCTCCAAAAGGGGTCTTACAACAATTTAGGAATATTTAGAGAGACTTTCTTTGGGGAAAGGAGGAAACTAGGAAGAAATGGGCCCTAGTTTCTTGGGATAAAATTTGTAAGCCCAAAAGTCATGGAGGACTAGGATTAGATGATCAGGAGATTCTGAGTAATGTATTAGGAGCCAAGCTCTGGTGGAGACGGGTTAAAGAACCAAGGATGCAATGGGCTAAAACCTGGAAAGAAAAATATGCAAGCTCCTGGTAAACAAGCGATATTATAAGAATGTCAGGAAACATTAAAGGCTCTCACATCTAGAATAAAGCCTAGGAAAAAAAAGCCTAGTACAAAACAACAACTTCTAGGAAATCAGAGCAGGAGACCAAACTCTCTTCCGGGAAGATAAATGGAAACAATAGCCAATGTTGTTAAGAGAGGACTTTTTGAGCCTCAAGTAGGAAACCGATCCCTAAGGATTAATAGAAGTTAGAGATTTCTAGAATCTTCCTCAGGACACTAAAAACTGGAGAAGCTGGAGGAAATTGAACGATAAAGGGGTAGCCACATAAAAGAAAAAATGGAAGAACTCATGAGCATAGTAAATCAAAGGAAGATATTGGTAACAAATGGGCAGGCTCAGTTGAGATGGGGCCAAAACAAAGAAGGTACCTTTAATATCAAGGAAGCAAAAAGAATAATCCTAAACCTAGATCCCTGCATTTTGGCAAAAACCTGGCAAAAAATTTGGAGCCACCAAGGGTGGATGAAGATCAAGCTTTTTATGTGGTTAGTTCATCACAAGAAAATATTAACTTGGGAAAACATTCAGAAGAGGGGGTTTACGGGGCCTTCTAGATGTTAGTCATGTGAAGTTCAAGAAGATAAAATGGAGAATATTTTAAAAAGCTACACCTATACCACCTAGTTGTGGGATTCTTTTAACACCATTTTTCAAAAGACAGATAGAGACAAAGATAGTATCATTAACACCCTGAACAGGTGGAGAAATAAGTTTTCAGAGTATGAGAGCCTTAATTTGGCCTGGACCCTTACGCCAAGCTTCATTATCTGGAATGTTTGGAAGGAAAGGAATAAAAGAATTTTCAAGGATGAAAAAACTACTCCTCTTTGCATAATCGATCAGATCTTAGAGCAAATTAAGGAGAAAATTTCCACCTCTGTGCATAGTCATCCCAAGAATCCTACCACAATGCTTGAATTGAGAACAGTCAAGCATCTGGGAATGCAAGAGATCATTTACCATGGTCTTAGCAGAAAAGAAAGAGAGTTGGAAATGGAAAAGGAGTTCTGGCATCCTCCACTGAAAGGTTTTCTGAAATGCAATATTGATGGGGCTTCAAAAAGCAACTCGGGGACAGCAGGTTATGGAGGGGTGTTAAGAGATGAAGAAGGAAAAATAATCTTTACTTTTACTGTCATCTAGGCAAAGCCACCAACAACATGGTTGAATTATTGGCTTTGGAAAAATGTCTAGAGCTTCTTAAACTTAATCACAGATCGAATGTCATTATCGAAGCAAACTCAGAGATTTCTATAAATGTAGTTAAGAAAATCAATTATGGAATAGTGCTAGAAAGTGTCTCAAAGCATTGGAGACTAATACAAGTGTACCAGAGAATCCAAAAACATCTCCTTAGTCTTCGAACTGTTAGCTTCAATCATGTTCAGAGGAAAGCCAATAAACTTGCATATTTACTGGCCAACCAAGGAGTGTTCAATTTAGAATGCAGGATTGAGATGAAGTGGCAGGAGAGGCCTCCAAGCAGGTTAAAAGATCTCTACAATTAACAAATCATAGAGGACAAAGAAATTTTCAAATATTGGGCATGAGGGTTAGGCATAGATTAAAGCTTTTTATGCAAGTTCGTACACAGTACTGTGGTCGGTTCCTTGAAAAAGGGCAAACTCTGAATGGTGATAACTTCCTTTGGTGGAAGGGAACTTGTCTCCTTTTTGTCTCGAATGATGACACTGGGTTTTATTTACAGATACTGAATGCTTTGGCTGCGAGCTCAATGGTCAGTTTTAATGGAATGAAAGACTAGATCACTCCCATGAGGGAAATTCCACTGTACCCCTCTTTCGGTTCAGAAAACCATGCTTTGAGCGGTTTCCCAATGATCACGTGGCATTCAAATGGTAAGTGGTATTGTATTGTTGAGAGCGATTCTGCTAGGCTCTCAAAACATGACATGGGTGGGGTTCGTTAAAGCACCCTTCATCGCACCTTAAAGATCTTGCTTCTTGGCTTTCTGATTTCTCTCCGAGCCATCGTTTCTGGCAGTGGCATTCGACGGTAAGATTTGGATGGTCTATTTAGTGGGGCTACTACTATTTTCAATCTTTGTGAGTTAATGAGGTAAGGGTTCCCAACATTCGACTTGGGTTAGCTTTTAACCGTGGGGACCATTTGTTAAGTTAGCTTGTCCTTTAGTTTGTTTGAGGGTCACATCTATGGCAGTACGAACTTGAGGTTTCCATAGGCCTTGAGAAATTTAGGCCTTTTGTATTTATTGTAACTTTACTTTTGGGTTTCTGAAATAGAAGGAAAGTATCTTGCTTCAACAAAAATAAAATAAAAATTTAAATAAAAGTTACAAAACACTTTTTGAAA
The DNA here is from genome assembly GCA_000404065.3 of Pinus taeda. NCBI lineage: Eukaryota > Viridiplantae > Streptophyta > Pinopsida > Pinales > Pinaceae > Pinus > Pinus taeda. Next base: position 6,438 of record APFE031195070.1, on the reverse strand, counting down.
TGTTATAAAATACTTAGGGTTTAGGGTTAAGAGTTTATGGTTTACAGTTTAGGGTTTAGGGTTTATAGCACTTTGGTAACTGTTTCTAGTAAGAACTTAAATAAAAGTTACAAAACGTTTTTAAAAATGTTATAATATGCTTAAGGTTTAGGGTTTAGAATTTAGGGTTGAGGATTTAAAGTTTGTGGTTTAGGTTTCAGGGTTAAGCATTTGCGGTTTAGGCTTCAAGGATTATGGTTTAGGGTTTAGGGTTTATAACACTTTAAAAAATCCTTAGGGTTTAAGTTTAAAGATTTTTGGTTTAGGGTTTAGTGTTTAGGATTTGGGGTTTATGGTTTATGGTTTAGGGTTTGGGGTTTAGAGTTAAGGGTTTAGGGTTTAGGGTTTAGGGTGGATGGATGAGCCACCCACCTTAAGAGGGTATACATTGCTACATATTACACATAATGCATTCATCCCATGGAGCCTTGAGGAGTTATGAAGAAAACTAAATAAAAGGAGAAAGGTTTATGAAGAAGGGTGGAAAAGCAAAGGTTGGTGTATCTCATGTACCACAATTTTCTCCCTCGTACACTCACATACCTAGGTGTGGTGTTCCCTTATTATAGATATTGATAAAATTCTTAGGGTTTATGGTTTAGGGATTAGGGTTTGGGGTTCAGGGTTTAGGATTTAGGGTTTATAACATTTTAGTAAATTCTTTTATTAAGAACTTAAATAAAAGTTACAAATAGTTTTTAAAATGTTATAAAATTCTTAGGCTTTAGAGTTTAGGGTTTAAGGTTTATAACAATTTAGTAAATGTTTTTAATATAAAATTAAATAAAAGTTACAAAACACTCTTTAAAATGTTATCAATTAATTATGGTTTAGGTTTTACATATTAGGGTTTAAAGTTTATAACACTTTAGTAATTCTTTTAATAAACATGTAAAAAAAGTTACAAAACACTTTTTAAAATGTTATGAAATGCTTACGGTTTAGGTTTTAGGGTATAAGGTATCGGTTTTAGGGTTTGGGGTTTAGGTTTTACCGTTTAAGGTTTAAAACACTTTAGTAAATTTTTTTAATAAACACTTAAATAAAAGTTACAAAACACTTTTTGAAATGTTATAAAAGTCTTAGGGTTTAGGGTTTAGTGTTTAGGCTTTTCGGTTTAGGGTTTATATTTTAGGGTTTAGTTTTTATGGTTTAGGGTTTATAACTACTTAGTAAATTAATTTGATAAAAAATTAAGTAAAAGTTACAAAACACTTTTTAGAATGCTATAAAATGCTTAGGGTTTAGGGTTTATATGAATTTAGTAAATTCCTATAATAAACACATAAAATAAAAGTTAAAAAACACTTTTTAAAGTGTTATAAATTGCTTAGGGTTTATAGTTAAGAGTTTAGGGTTCATAATACTTTACTAAATCCTCTTAATAAAGACTTAAATAAAATTTAGAAACTTTTTTAAGATGTTATAAAATGCTTAGTGTTTAGAGTTTAGCGTTTATGGTTTGGGGTTTGGTGTTTACAGTTTATGGTTTAGGGTTTATAACACTTTAGTAAATGATTTTAATAAACACTTAAATAGAAGTTACAATATTTTTTTAAACATTATAAAATTATTAGGGTTTAGCGTTTAGGGTTTAGGGTTTAGAGTTTAGGTTTTAGGGTTTAATGTTCATGGTTTGGGGTTTAGGGTTTAAGGTTTAGGGTTTAGGGTTTAGCGTTTTTGATTTTGTGATTTATGGTTTAGTGTTTGGGGTTTAGAGGTTAAGGTTGAGGGTTTATATGACTTTAGTAAATGTTTTTAATAAAGAGTTAAATAAAGGTCTGAAAATACTTTTTAAAATGTTATAAAATGATTAGCGTTTAGGGTTTATGGTTTGGGAATTAAGGTTTAGGGTTTAAGGTTTGGGGTTTGGGTTTATGTTTAGGGTTTAGTGTTTACGGTGTACAACATTTTAGTAAATGGTTTTAATAAACACTTAACTAATTGTTACAAAATAATTTTTAAAATGTTATAAAATGGTTAGGGTCTAGGGTTTATGATTGAGGCTTTAGTGTTTGGGGTTTGGGGTTTAGGGTTTAGGTTTTACGTTTTGGGGTTTAAGGTTTATGTTTCTGTGTTTAGGGTTTAGAGTTTTGTGTTTATGGTTTATAACACTTTAGTAAATTCTTTTAATAAATACTTAAATAAAAGTTACAAAATTCTTCTTAAACTGTTATAAAATTCTTAGGGTTTATGGTTTAGGGTTTATGGCTTAGTGTTTATGGTTTAGGGCTTGGTTTTTAGGGTTTAGGGTTTAGGTTTGTGGGCTTAGGTTTTAGGGCGTATGGTTTAAGTTTTATAAAAATTTAGTAAATTCTTTTAATAAACACTTAAATAAAAGTTGCAAAATATTTTTAAAAATGTTATAAAATGCTCACGGTTTAGGCTTTAGTTTATAGGGATTAGGGTTTATTGTTTATGGTTTAAGGTTTAGGGTTTATAAAACCTTATTAAGTGCTTTAATAATCACTTAAAAAATGTTGCAAAACACTTTTTGAAATGTTAATAAATGATAAGGGTTTAGGGTTTTGGGTTTGGGGTTTGGGGTTTAGGGATTAGCGTTTAGGGTTTAGGTTTTATAACACCTTCGTAAATTCTTTTAATAAACACTTAAATAAAAGTTACAAAGTTATTTTTGATAGACCATAAAATACTTAGCTTTTAGGGTTTAGGGTTTGGGGTTTTCGGTTTAGGGTTTTTGGTTTAGGGTTTATAACACTTTAGTAAATTATTCTAATAGACATTTAAATAAAACTTACAAAACTCTTGTTAAAATGTTTTAAAATTTTTGGGGTTTAGGTTTTAGGGCTATAACTCTTTATTAAATTGTTTTAATAAACACTTAAGAAAGTTAAAAAAATGTATTTTAAAATTTTATAAAACTCTTAGTGTTTAGGGATAGGGTTTGTTGTTTAGGGTTTACGATTTATACAAATTTGATAAAAAGAAATTATAAGAACAAAAAAAAAAGTTACAAAATGCTTGTTAAAATTTTATAAAATGCTTAGGCTTTAGGGTTTAGGATTTAAAATTGTATAAAATGATCATGGCTTAGGGTTTAGGGTTTATAACACTTTATTAAATGCTTTTAATTTTAATAAACACTTCAAAAAAGGCTACAAAAAGCTTGTTAAAATGTGATTGAATGTTTGGGGTTTAGGTTTAGGGTTTAAAACAATATAAAATGCTTAGTTTTTATGGTTTATGATTTACGGTTTAGGACTTCTAACACTTCAATAGATTATCTTAATAGACACATAAAAAAAGGTTACAAAACAATTTTTAAAATGTTATAAAATGTTGAGGGTTTAGGGTTTAGGGTTTATAAAAATATAGTAAATCCTTTTAATAAACACTTAGAAAAAAGTTACAGAACATTTTCTAAAAAGTTATCAAATGCTTAGGGTTTAGCTTTGAGGGACACTTCAGTAAATTCTTTTAATAAACACTTCTAAAAAAAGTTACAAAACTCTTGTTAAAATTTTATAAAATCCTTAGGGTGTAGGTTTTAGGGTGTAGGGTTTATAAAACTTTAGTAAAATATTTTAATAAACACTTAAAAAAAGTTACAAAACACTTATTAAAATGTTATAAAATCTTTAAGGTTTAGGGTTTTAAAATGTTATAAAACGCTTGCTAAATTGTAATAAAATGCTTAGGGTTTAGGGTTTATAACAATTTAGTAAATTCTTTAAATAAACACTTAAAAAAATGTTACAATGGCTTGTTAAAATGTTATAAAATACTTAGGGTTTAGTGTTTGGGGTTGAAAATGTTATAAATTTCTTATGGTTTAGGGTTTGGGGTTTAGGTTGGGGGTGTGGGTATTAGTGTTTAGGGTTTATGGTTTATAATGCTTTAATAAATTCTTTTAATAAACACTTATAAAAAAGTTATAAACCTATTTTTAGGGTTTAAGGTTTTTTGGGATTTTTCGGGTTTAGGGTTTATGGTTTTGTAGGGTTTAGGGGTTTTTTAGGGTTTAGGGTTTTTTTATGGTTAATGTTTTTTTAGGCATTTTAGGGTTTATAGTTTGGGGTTTAAGGTTAAGGATTTAGGGATTATGAGTTTAGGGTTTATGGCACTTTGGTAAATGGTTTTAGTAAACACTTAAATAAAAGTTACAAAGCACTTTTTAAAATGTTATAAAATCTTTAGTTTTTAGGATTTTGGGTTTAGGGTTTATGTTTTGGAGTTTTAGGGTTTAGAGTATATAAGACCTTAGTAAATGCTTTCAAGCTTTAGCCTTTAGAGTTTATAAGACCTTAGTAAATTCTTTTAGGGTTTATCATTTAGGATTTAAGTAAGAGGATATAGGGTTTGGGGTTTTGGGTTTAGGGTTTAGGTTTTATAACACTTTAGTAAATTCTTTTAATATATACTGAAATAAAAGTTACGGAACATTTTCTAAAATGCTCTAAAATTCTTAGTGTTTAGGGTTTACAATTTTGGGTTTATGGTTTAGGATTTAGGGTTTTCGGTTTAGGGTTTAGGGTTTAGGGTTTATTGTTTACGGTTTATGGTTTAGGATTTATACTACTAAAGTTACAAAATGCTTAAAAAAAAATAGTCTTTAGGGTTTAAGTTTAAAATGAGTAAAATATATCTACCCTACAATGCTCTGTCTCACAAAAACAAGTGATATGAACTTGCTAGAAGGGAAGAAACGCTTGTTCAACTGTGTTTATCCTTTGACTAACTATGGCTAGGGTAGAGATATTTTACAAGCCCTCTCAACCCTCCAAATTATGTGCCCAACATGATATTGTAGCATCACTTCCTGTGGCCTAAATAGAGATCCAAACACCACACAAACGTAGCACAAAAAATTATCTAAACTTACCTTATAACTTTTGCCTTTTTGATCAAGGATATCCACACCCAAACATAAGAGAAACTTCTCCACATCTTGTGCCAAAGTAATCCTCCTTGTTAGGTCGTGAGCTGCCTCAAGTTCATTATTTATCTCAAAGGTATACCTAATTTGATTTTCACTTTGAGTGTGCTCTAAACGTCCAACATTTAACTTGTATTTTATGCACACACGTGGCTCCATGAATTTTTCCTTGGAGCATACTTTAGTCCATGTTGACATTCCCAACTAGACAAATTAACCACTAGCCACAAATAAAAATTCATATCTCTTTTTAGAGACCTCTATTTTGTGTGACTTTCGCTACCCTTTTTTCCTCTAGGTGTCTTCTAATACCTCAAAGTTTCAAATCAGTCAACGTCAAATTGTTCGTTTCCCAACTCATTTATGTGAAAAAACCCAAGCTTGGGTTCCAATCCCACATCACTTTGGTTGTGATTCTTCCTCCAAACACTGATTTCTAGGGCTTCAATTACTTCCCAAGCTACTAAATCTCAACAAACTCTTTAAATGTAGATCCATAAGAGATTTCCTATTAGAATACAATTGACCATATGTTTGTAGAAATAATTCAATAGGCTAACAAAATATTCCCAATTGAACCATAAGCTTGAGAAGAGCAAGGGGATATAGTTTACCCTTTTCAAACACTAGAAAATAAGAAGAAAGGAAAGAAGAATTATACAAGAGGCCATTTAAATTTTACGTACAAGTACCTATCATGGAATCTTCTAAGAATATTACAAGTTAAGACTCACAATGTTCGAAATTGATTCAAACATGAACATATAATACCAATTGACAAGAAATTATGATGTGTATTTTACTAGAAGGGAAGAAATACATAAAAGAGCTAGAGTCAATTCCCTAAGAAGTGTAGGAGCATACCCAAGAAAACGGTAAAATAGCAAAGAAGCATAGAATTGCAATAATTTCTAGCATCATATAATGGAGGAGAGGAAGTTAGGTCCTTGTCCTCTCCTCCTATTTTTTTTTTGTAGGCTTCCTTTTTAGATTTATTTTGTCTCCTTGTTTATCTATGTAGGTATTGGTGTCCTTTTTATTTTATTTGTTGTTGATTTATTCTTAATTATAGTTTATTTTCTTGATCATTCTTGTTTTCTATGTATTTTATCATCCTATTTGTTCTTAACTCACTTAGTATTTTTGTTATTTGTTTAATGAGCCTCAACTCCATGATTTCTTATTTCTTCTCACCACCTAATTTATTGTTTTTGGAATTTTTTGGAACATAATACTTCATTTTCAAAGTTATTTTCAATAGTATTTGTATCTAAAACCTCTTGGAACATAATACCTTATTTTCAAAGTCATTGCTAATTGCTAACGTGAGAACTATTGCTTATCAATATCATATGTCAAAAAAACCATAATTAATTTTATATGATGCTTGTTTATATGACATCTTTTAATTAATCAATTTAATTAAAAATATAGAAAAAACATAATTACTTTTAAAATTATTTTCAACCTTTAATAAAACACGTCAACATTAATAAAAAAAA
>APFE031195069.1:143529-171052 GCA_000404065.3 Pinus taeda | reverse complement strand
CAAGACCGACTTGTTGATGCTTGTTCATAAGGTCTTGGAGGGTCTTTATGACACTTTTGACTTTACAAAAAAAATCTTTGACTTGATACATGATGCCCAAATGTGCCTTATACATATTACAATGACTCTATTGACTTCTTGACACAATAACAAAACCGAGAATCACTCAACGGGTGCTTGACCTACAAATAAAAATAACCTTGAGCATTAAACCCATGTTTCAAAATAATAACTATAAAATTCATTTTTCTCTTTTCATCAAATACATCAAATCGTGATTACATTAGACATTATGAAGACCAAACCTAGTTACACATTTCAACACAACTGGGGAGCAGAGTTATGCACAGGAGCATTAGAATTAAAAGAAATCAGGAAAGGTCACATCCCCATGCCATAATATATGATCATGCACCAAAGTTCAACAAAGATTAGCGGTATTTAGGAACATCACCTCCAGGAATTTATTTCTTGCATGCACATTGGGCTGGCACTAAGGATTAATGAGAGCACTCTTGGAGTAATTAAAAAAATATGTGGTAACCCTGACTGTCCTTCCCTTTTTCCCAAGCACATCTTAGCCATATTGTCAGAAAAATGGAAGGCATCAAGCCTTCACGATGCGAGTTCCCACAGGTTAGTATTAATGTCGAAGGTACGAATGTTTTTCTTCCCATGGAGATCCATTAATTCAATGGAAGGAATGTTGGACTAAATTCTTGTGAAAGAAAAATATGAGACTATCATGGAGATTAGAGGAGATCTTCATTTAATGGCATCAGTGGAGAGTGATGGAGGGAGTCTGGTCGATGGGGTTTTATATATGGAAATCCCTTCAGATATTTGGCCAGTCATTCTCAGTTTCCCTCAACACTTTTCCGATTTTGGTTTTTTGTTAAGTTGTGTAACAATGGTGTCAGAAGGTGTTTAGGGCCTGGAGGATGAAGCGGCAAGGTGGAAGAGGGAAACAGAGTTTCTCTTCAAAATGTTGATGGGTCACCTCAATCTCCTAACCTATAGGATATACCTGATGAAAAGCGACGGGGAGGCAAAGGATTCTCTCGTGGAAGCTAAGTTTAAGAGCTTGGAGGTGAGCATAGAAAGGAAGCTCATTAGGCTTGAAGCAGAACTAACGTACCGCAGTGCAGAGCTTTTTAGCGATGGTATCTCTGCAAAGGTTAACAATCTTCCAGCAGGAGTCACAAGAACTGTCTGTAGAGGGTGTAGTAAATTAAGGAATGGGAAAAGGAAAGTATGTCTTCTGAATGGAAAAAACAGAGATGAACCTTCTAAGTTAGTGTAAATTACAGTTATTTTATGTATTTAAATTTCAATTTGTTATTGGGTCAATTTTTTCAGTTATATGGAATATATCAATGTAGAATCTTAGTACAAAGAGCTCGTAGAGGAAACAAGACCATGCACTAGATATATCGGAACATGGAAATTGCAGAGACCATAGAGTTAGTTTTGTATTGTCTGATGTAAATGTTTCTAGCCATGAAATCCAAGATTTATATTATAAAACTAGCTGCTTTGTTAAAAAAAAATAGTAAGAATAACAACAAGAGTAATAATCAAACAAGAGATATAAAAATATGAATTATAGGGGGATTTCAACTCCCTCTTGATCTTAGCTTCCTTGCATCCATTTTGTGATTTTATCATCCTTGTCCTCATCATGATGGCATTCAATCCTTGCTAGGGTTAGGGTTTCTTATTTCAGTTGAAACTTTTATCTAGGTTTAATCCTATTGATTTTCCCATAAACACTAGATCTTTCTTATTCAAGTAATTTTTGCCTACTAGGGACTACAAACCCTAGATATCCAAATGTATAAAACCCTAGAATTTTTCATATCCAAGACTTTCAGGCTTCCAAAACCTTAGACTTTTACAAACCCATTGAAATGTATAATTTCTCCTTTCATATTCCTTGGATATATCATTGTTGTATATGGTATTTTTTTTCACTCACATGAGTTCCCCATACTTGAATTCATCAAGATGGTTTATATGATCCATACCAATAATTTATTTAAAGGATTCTTTAAGGATCTACAGAATATTGATGCATTCCTCTAATATATTCTTCAAGGCATACTTAACATCTACATTTTCACAGACTTTTACAACCAACCAAACCCATGCTTGGTCTTCACTAAAATAATTTTTTTATAATGACAAGAGATCATTGAGATCAGTGAGCAATTCAAACAAAAGTTGTTGTGGGTGATGATACATACCTCTTATTAATTTATGCGGACTTCTTGTAGGTCTGCATTCCCATGATAAATCCATACTATGAATATTCAATACATTAACTGTAGCATATGCTCCAATAGCCATAACAGAATTATGAGGTTCATGAAAATCACTTTGAACTAATATATCAGTCCAAGCTAAGACATCAACCAAAACTCTTCTTTTATGGATAGTGCATTCCAGAATTCACAAGAAATGTCTTTGTTGGCATGTCTTCAAATAGATATATTTTTCAAATTTCCTTGGGTTGCTTCCTTTAACGTGATATTAGATTGGCTTCTCAATAAAATTAAGGACTCAACTTCTCCAATCATTGTAACAGTTGACCTTGTTTAAAAGATTTAAAAGCAAGAACACCTTCACTGCCTTCTAAGATTATTTTATCTCTGAGATGTTTTCGAACTATACCAAATAACCTTGGTTCATGTAAATCTAAGAAGTAGTCTTTCTTTTTAAATGGAAATTAGCAACTTCTATCTGGACTTATGAAGCATTTTAGACTTGATTGAAAAGCATAATATCAAGAGAGGAAGATCGAGCTTTCTAACTTTGAGATCTTCTTCAAAACAATTGAGGTTTTGATCTCAAAACATAACATCACATAGACTTTTCACCTTAGGAGTTATTCCAATGGACATAGTACAATGTAACAATACAACTCTTGATATTCGGTCACCATTAGGCATAGTTTATATCCTCGGTCTGAGATTATTCCCAAGGCCTAATTCGCTTTTTATAGCCTATTTTTGAGGCTCTTTAGTCCTTTACAGAGATACATTTTGATCTTCTTATATTCACACCCTTAATCATAAATAATTCATATAGTACAAGATTATATACTTATAAACAATATACACTTGTATGGTCCTTGTAAACATGATCAAGAACATGACCTAGTTGTATCACAAGAACAAATTATAAACCAAAACAAAATTGTAAGTAGGCTCTTCCATTATTTCAATTTCTTTTATTTATTTCTAGGATTCTCTGAGGTCATTCATAAGGTCTCTCTATCTTTAATACAGGGACAAAAACTATCTTTGGATCTATGGCCTAAACCTTAATGATCCATGGTATTTTTGAGATAGGATCTGACGTTTCTTCAGTCTTCTGTAATAACACTGAGGTTTATTTCGGCCTTTGTCACTGCTCTTGAGGATTGGACTTAGGGTGAGAATCGATTTGAGGTTTTTCTTAGTTAGATTTTGATTCTCACCCTCAGTCTGAGCCTCAGGAGCAGTGACAAAGGCCAAGGTTTTTCTTAGTTAGATTTTGGTCTATTGCAATTTATACTGAGGTGTCTTCGGTCTTCCTTGTAATCAATCTGAGGCTTCGATCTCTCTTTTAACATGGTCAAAACATTGTTATCTCCTCTAGCTGATCCGATACTTAATTAGACTTGAACCTCCTGATATTTGACTAGGGATTCGACTCTTTGTAACTTTAGTTCAGAGATAAAACTGACTTCTCTTTTAGGGTTTCCCCTTTCCCTTAGCTCTGATACCATGTTGAAAAATACAAGTGCAATGTAGACTAGCACTTATTTATGAAATTTATAATTACTTGTGATGATTATATAACTTATTTTAGCATTTACAACTTCTTCATCAAGCAATTATACTTTAGAAATTCAACCATACAAGAATAAGGAAAATAGAGATCATAAACACAAGAATCATCACAAAGTTTACCCTGGGAAAACCTACTTGGGGAAAACCATTCAATCCTTTCCTTATATAATAAAATCAACAAGAGAGACATCTAAGTCAAGATGATAGAAAAATTACCAGCAAGATGTAAAGACAAGCAAACCACAAGATGCCAAGTCAACCCTCCTCCAAGACTCCTCTGAGTCAAACTCGGTCAAGATCTAAACTAGGCTTGCAATAGGAGGAAAAAAATTGGCCTTCTCCCCACAGAAGTTTGGCTACATCACATAAAATTTCATGTTCCTTCCACTTGTGCAAGTTTCAACAAAGAATTCTTCCATGTGTGCGATCCTCTTTCTCTCCTCCTTTGACTCAGTCAACTTCTCTTTGACTTTTTTATCTTTACTTCGCTAGGGAGAAAATGTATTTTTTTTATTTGTGAGTCAAATTGTGCATCTCATGAAGGAGGAACGAATTCTTATATATAGTCATCCAAGAGGGTCAAATGGGTGCCTCCAAGGGACCAGGCCAACTTGAACAAGAGGGGCCAACTTCTTCATATTGTGGAGGCATGACACACAATACAAATTCAAATTTTGTTTTAAGCATGAAGAACATGCTTATAATAAATACATAAATGATGAAAATATACATTATGAAGATAGACCATTGTTGAGCCTCCAAAATTGCCTTTTTTGTATAGTTTATCTCTCATTTTAACTCATTTTGTCACTTATTCTCATATCACTATACCTCTACCATGAGCTAAGGGTCATCTGAGCCATGCAAATACATTAATAAGGTGAATGTCCAGTATTATCTCAAATATATATGTTTTGATTTATAAACTTGGTTTGATTAGACATAAGCTATTGAATTGTGCATATTCTGAAGCTCCTCTAATATTTTGCAGTTGATTCGAAGGTTCTATATGATTAAATGTGTTATAAATCAATTGGAGCATATCCACAGTTACCAAAAGTTGTCGAGATGGTGATCCACCTATTAACCAGAGGTGGAAGTTCACAGGTTCAACACATCACTCAAGTCAAACCCTCATTAAAACTAGTTATGGCGCACCTGTAGGAAGTAGAATATCAAGCGAGCGAGGTCTATAATCAAGAAAGAAAGATTCAAGAATGAAGATTTGATGATTTAGATAGATTGAAGGTGATAATGTGTCCTCTCACGATTCTCTTCTCTGATAGTGAATCGTGAGAAGCAAAATACTTGTTTAGTTTGAAAAACTGAGATGGAAATTTAAATTCTAAATGTTAGCCAATAGACTCTCGAGTTGTTAGTTTTAAACTCTATATAAATGCTTCACCTAGATGTGGATAGACAACTTGGAAATTGACTTGAAGTTCTAAACTATTGTTATTTCGCAAAATCTTTGTATGCAATTTATTAACACAATACCAGATATATCATTCCTCTAATATCTGGTGAATTGTTTATTTGTGTGATCTGAAGTCTACAATTGCTTGTGCATCTCAAAAGGCCCCCCTGTAGAAGTACGAATTAGCTTAGTTTAGTTGTTCATTACAGATTCATTTCATTTTCCATACTATGTTTCATTTAGATTTTCAAATAAATGCTCTATTTTGATTTAGTTAACATGCTCTGCCTTTTACACTTATTTGTTTTTGCCTTCTTTTACAGGACAAGCACTTGAGTAAAAAATATAAAACTAATAAAAACATTTCCCTTATTTCAGTCTTGCATTCAGTATTTCACAAGATCGCATTATATGTTAGATTACATTAATGAATTACAAATTAATGTACACCCGCACAAGAGTTACTTAGTTCTAGTCTTTTCAATAAATTTTAAAATAAGAATTTGATTGCCTTTAGAATTGAGTTTACTTTTTGTTTACTATAATACAAGATCATTACTTCTTAGTAGAATAGAACTTTACTGCTTTTCTAGAAATAGGAATTTCATTACTTTCCTATAACAGAGTTTTATTGTTTTCTCTTAAATGGATTTTCCTAGATTAGATTTCTTTCATGTTCAATAGAATAGATTTACATTTATGTTCAATAGAATGGTATTGTTATTTCATTTTTAGTAGATTAAAAATAATTTCCATGCTTTCTAACTTAGATTTCAATTTCATTGTTTTTCATAGATTGGAGTTTCATTGAAGTTTTATCTTGCTTTGAAAGAGTGATGTGTGTACTGATTTTAGATATCATTTTGTAGATAGAGTTTTATTTAAAGGTCTGCAATTTCATTTCAATAGATTAAGTTGATTTTTATCAAAAGTTAGTTGCCTAGCATATCCAGTGCAAGTGTGTTTCATAAGAATGAGCCCTTGATTGATAATTTAATGCAAGTAATTTAAGAGACAATTAAATTACCCAACATTTAATCTTTTCTTTTTTACACTAGCATGAAGAGCATGCTTATAATAAATACATAAATGATGAAAATACATATTATGAAGATCGACCATAGTTACAAAATTCAACACTTTCGAAGTAGGCTATGCATCCATATATGGGGCATGAGCTACAATATGTAGATTATGCATCCATGCACCAAGTATTAATTGTAGCATGTAAACCACACATCCATGCACCAAACATTAGCTGCAACATTTAAATTGTACACCAATACACGAGGCATTACTTGCACTAGGCACATTCCAATATTCACACTAGTGGGTAGGGATTTGGGGGTGGCCATTAGGGTTGGGGGAAACAACTTGAAAAAAATGGTTATCATCTTTTGTTCATGTTGTATTTTTTTAGTTAAGAGTTTTCAACTCAATGTAATCTAATCTCAGTTAGAGGCCCTAAGATTATAATATAATCTGAGTGAATATATTAAGCTTTTGGATGTTGTCGAATACCTATATTGTATTTTGAATGATTTAGTTAATACAAGCAAAATATAGAGGTGTGGCTCTAACTTACATAGGTCTTCCTAATCTATGTTTATTTTGCGTGTCATTGATTACTTTTCAATGCTCAAGAATATGTATTGATTGCTTCACTTGGAAAGGCTTAAAAGTTATAATTGGTATTCAAGTAAAGTTATTGGTTGTAGTGGGACACCTTTGTTTTAATGGTTTTCCTCATTCTTGATAGAGCACGTTTATATTGCCTATGTGACAACCCTAGTTTCAGTCGGAGCTTTTTGTCAATAATTCTTGTGTGAATGAGAACAACAAACAATTCTAGAATAGAGATCGATAAATTTAATTGCGAGTGTGATATATATATAGTGTGTGATATATATATATATATATAATAAAATCTTGTGTCTAGACTAAAGAACGTGACTCTTAATGAAAAGGTACTCCCATTTATGTGTATATATGGGAGTCCTTATTTTTAATCTAAATATGTCATTTTTCATACATTTATTCAATATATTATTTTATCCTAAATGGATTTTTTAATATTCTAAATATTTTGGTTGTTTAATTGGTGAGCTATATTAGTTGTCACATTTGGTATCAGAGCTTCATTTTCTAATTTTAACCTTTTTTCCACATTAATTTGCAAGGTATTTTGATTTGGGTCTTTGATCACCATTAAAGCTTTGGTCATTTAAAAAACAAAAACCAAAATCATCAAGCAAAAATAGTTCAAAATAGAGTAGCTAAATAGATTTTTCATTGTTGAATCAAAATGTAATCTATGCCGCTATTTTCAAGAGTCCACCAAATATTGTAATAAAGTTACTTAAAAATATTGATATATTATCAAAAAAATTGTGAGAAAAAAAAATATATATATATATTATATATATTAATTAAAAGTTCATTACGCTGGCCACCGAGTCTCCATTACATAGCTGCCATTTTTTGGTTGGCACTTTTAAGCCACCACCATCACTTTGTGATAAGCATTTTATGTTTAATCAAATTTCAACCTAGTGGAAAAAACAAGAGTAAAGATGGTTAAATTAAATTCTGATTCCAAAGATCTTATCGTTTCGAAATTGTGAGTGGTCACTTAACTTTCAACATCTATTAGAGAATCTCATAACCATTAACGCTAATTTGAGTATCATCGCCACCATTTCACACGTTAAATGTGAAACTTTGAGTACTTGAGAATCATAGCCACCAACTCGTGATTAAATCAATTCTACCTTACTAATATAAAAGACCTTACTAATATAAAAGAGCTCAAGCCCTATTACATGCCAATGCAATAAATATCACTAAATCCATGTGGAATACTAACCATCCACTTCAATCGTCAAAGGCAAATCTTGTTTTGTAGTATGGCACATTGAAGAGTCGACTGAAGAAAGAAGACGAGAAGCCTAGGAGAAAAAAATTATATACCTTAAAAAAGTTTAAAGCTATGCATATTTTAAGATGAAATTAAAAATTGAGTAAGAGTCATTGCTTTTATTAAAAGTATCTTATATTTAAAAAAGGGGGTTAGTCATTTGAAGAAGTTGTTATATTAAGCCTATTGTTAAATATTTACATATATATAACAGTCATATCAATTACATAACGCTGATATATCATTGCACGATGATAGCTGCGCAATGTCACAATAGTGTGAATCGATCACAATTACATAACGCTGATATATCATTGCACGATGATAGCTGCGCAATGCCACAATAGTGTGAATCGATCACAGGCGAGGTGCGAGAAAGCCGACAACCCCGCCACATGAACTGTGCACTCAGGTGCTATTAAAAGTCTTTTATATACACTACGGAATTTTAAAAGTTATATGAAATTAAAAATTGAGGAAGAAACATCACCATTATTAAAAACTTAATTAAAATTTTAAAATTGAAGAAAAAACATCATGATTATTAAAATCCTAATTAAAAAATATGAAATTACTAAAATATTTTATGCTTATCCTTATTAAAAACCAAATAGAAATATATAAATTATTAAAAAAATTAATATTTATAAAGTAAAAAGCTTTAAAAAAATCTAATTAAAAGTCAAAGACCAAGAGATTCATTAATTTTAAAAATCTCAAAGTTAAAAAGAATTTGTTAAAATAAGTTAATTATTCTCGCATGAAGAGTTGGCTAAATATAGAGAGTCAGTCAACTAAGTGTTGAATCAAATCGAGTTAAGTGATAGACGATTTTAGTGTGTGGTTGCATATGGTTGCATGTCAAGATATTTTAGGCAAGTCACTAGTTGGAAAAGGATAAATACCTTTCACTAGGTTCATTGTAAGAATCGTGTTTTGTGTGATCAATAAAAGAACAACAGTGTGTGAATTTGTATGTGAATTTATGCTGTCTCCTTTACCTTTCCAACAAATTGATATCAAAAAAAATTATTCATAAGAAGAAAAAACAGATTAATAACACTCTGTGTAAGAGAAAATAAATATATTTATTTTCATAGTGTTTGATCATTAATGCATTCTACAGCATCCTACAGCATTAATGCATTCTACAGCATCCTATAGTTATACACAGGGCATTCAGGCTCACCAAAAAACCGCATTAATCGTGGTGGACTTACACCGATCTACATGCCCGCGATTTCTGTGAAGTCTTAAAGCGTTAAGCACTAACACTGATCTCCTGTTCGTGTAGAGCGTTAATCGCATGCAATCCTCACGCTGGGCCAAAGTTCTTAAAATACGAAGTCAAGTTTTTAAGTTCATATATTTTTTTTAGGGACGAAGACGTTGATTTTTTATATGTTGTGGGAAGTGTTTTATTAAAAAGAGTGCATATTAAAAACAAAATGTTTTTTATTAAAAGATTTTTATATATAAGGATTTGGGAAAAGATTTTTATAGGGTTTTTTTTTTATATATAAAATAAATTTATGGTATTATAGGTTTTATTGAAAGGGGTATTTTTATAAGTTTATTAAAAAAGAAATTTTTTTGAAAAGAAATTTTTGAAAAAAAAATGATTTCTTCAAATTTCTAGCTTCAGTTTTTACTATTTACAGGGAAAGATTATGATGTGTGGGCTATTAAGATAACGACCACTTCGCAGACACAAGATGTTTGGGATTATGTCCAGTTTGGGTTTTCAGGACCTAAGAATAAAGCAAAAGAACAAGCTTTCAGTGATACAAAGAGGGAACAATGGAAGAAAGACAAGAAGAAGAATGCACAAGCGTTGCAACTTATCCAGCAGGGAGTGGGCCGAGCAGTGTTCTAGAAGATTATGATCATGTCTTCAACAAAAATAGCATGGTATACTTTGGCGACAAACTATACAGGTATGGCCAAAGTCAATATTATTAAGTTGCATAATACTATGAGAGATTTTAAAAGTTTGCAAATGAAAGAAACAGAGGGCATCGAATCTTTCATGAATCAGGTCATAACTGTTATTGATCTGAAATCACTCGTGAATGATCTCAATTAATTAATGAAATTATTACAAACTTATGTGCTAGGGGGATGTCTATGTTATTTTATGCAACTGATCGATAAGATTGTGAAATACACATACACTGAAACAATAAGAGAACGCAGTGAGCAAACACATAAACACAACAAATTTAATAAGGAGTTCACCCAATCCTCCTGAGCTACGTCTCCTGGGCCAGCCTTCAGTGGTGGCCTTTCTATTGTGTCTTAAAAAATAGAGTTTTACAACAGTGAGCTCAAATTGAGTCTCACTTAACAGATAATGATCAGTAGGACTGTACTTGGATTGCCCAAGTCTCTAGAGTACACAGACTCCCCTTACTGAATCTCGACCTCAACTGGTCTCAGTGGTATGAGTCTAATTTGGTACTCAATACCTAACAGGTGTACACAAAGGAGTTGCTTGAACCTCTTAAGCCTTCTCTCGAATTCACAGACTCTCGGACTCTCGCTATCTCTGTCTGTCAATGCTGCCTTTGCTTTGCAGGTCATCTTGGCTTTTCTGTTCTCTGCAATTTTTTTGTTTCTCTCTCTCTTTGCTCTACTTTACTGTTTTTCTCCTCCTCCTCCCTGCTTTCTCTATCTGCTGATGGCTTAAAGCCAATTTGCTCCCTGACTGTTCGTTTCTGCTTCCTAGCTCTCTAGATCTCCTACCTCTGTCCGCTGGAATTCCCCTGCTCTGCATCATCATCACTGGAACATTTCACAGAGAGGTGGCCACCTGTTTCCCCACGAACTGAGTGCCAGTTCTCTTTGAACGGTCGTTATTTCCATTGCTCCAAGATTGCCCGCGAAACTGATTCCTCCGCCAACTCATCGATTATGTTGGATCTCAAATCTTATCCGCCTCAGCCTATTTCCCTATCAAATCCGGTCACCCGTCGGATTGCTTCTCCGCCGTTGATCTGGGGCCTCCAGATCCTACAGTCTCCGTCCATATCGCGTGGGTAAGTAGCATGACCTTTATTGGCGCGATGAGAGCAGTTTTCTCTCTCATTCACTGGACACGTGTCACCCGTTGTATGGAATCGGGTGAGACTCGGTCAAACCCGCTTACCGCTTGAGGGCCTTCCGATATCCTGCCGATTTTAGCACGGGCCCCGCCTTCTGACGAAATCGGCGATTTCCATTTGGTTTTATGCTTTTCCCCGTGACCAAGCGCTCGGGGCTTTCTTTCACTGAGGGGGGATGCCCTACGATACGCGATTAGTGCTTTAATCGCGCATCAGAAACTGCCTTTGTTTTTGGATCTGACTTCCTGTTTTGCCAGTTTGCACCAGCACGCGGTTACCATGGGCCAACGGTATGTGCGCTTTGACCGAGGGTCCTCGTTGCTCCATGCTGACCACAAATCGCCATCATTCAGAAGTTATTTCTGATAAGCTCGACATCAATAGCACTTTGAAACTTTGGTATGTGTTGTACAGAGTTCAGGAAACTTTTAAGAGTGTTCGAGGATCCAATTCGGATCACAACCTTCCCACTAAAAAAAAGCTTTTGGACCACCAAATGTTGGTTTTCAAGTATCGACTAAGTGAGGGTATAACTATCTCACTTGTCCAATCCCTATCCATTTTACATTGCTTGGCTTTGAACCCTTGAGTCCAATCCTGAGGTACTTAACATCTCCATTGCGCGTCGTCCTCACCTTCCTGTCTAGAACTGTATCTTCCTGCAATTCATTGAGATATTCAGGTAACAGATTATCAATAGAAAGCAATTGGCTCTGCTCTTCAGGATCTTCAATTAATGAAGGTTCAAATAGTCTCAAGCTATCCGCATTAACGACTGAGTAGATGTGCATGTAAGTTGGTAAATCAAGGCGAAAAGCATTCTCACCAATTTTCTCAAGTATCTTGAAAGGTCCATACCTTATTGGCTTTAGCTTTTTACCTTCATCTTGCATTCTGCCTTTGCTGATATACAGCCAGACTTGATCACCAACTTGGAAACTATGCTCCATCCAATGCTTGTTATGCCTTGCCTTGTATTTGGCTTGGCTCTTTTCTAGTTGTTCCTGTATTGCCTGGTGAATCTCCTGGCTTTGTTCAATGAACTTGGTTGCCTTGTCCACATCACTGTGTCCATCAATTGTTATGTATTTACCAAAGACAAAATCCAAGGGAGACCTTGGTGTGATACCAAAGCAAGTCTCAAAAGGAGATCTTTGTGTAGAAGAATGTTTTGCTCGGTTGTAAGCATGTTGCACATAACACAAATGTTCATCCCAAAGTTTGAGATGCTTGTTGCAATAGCCTCTGAGCAACTGGATCACTATCCTGTTGACTACTTCTGTCTGCCCATTTGTCTGTGGATGAAAGGTTGTGCTTTTCTTCAGTTTGGTGTCCATCAGTTCCCACTCAACCAAAACTTCCCAACAAATCAGGTGTCTCAATCAGATACAATGGAAGTGAGTAATCCAAAATGAACCTATACATGTTGAAAGAACAACTTTGTAGTTTATTCAGCTATAATATGTATCTTACAAGGTATTAAAATACACATTTTGCTGAACCTATCCACAACAACATACAAATAGTCATGACCTTTCCTAGATTTAGGCAGTCCTCCAACAAAGTCCATGGAAACACTTTCCCAAGAATGAGAAGGAACTGGCAGTGGAGTGTACAAGCCTAGTTCTTTTATTGATAGGCTTGCTTTTAGCACACATGGTACACCCTCTTACATATCTAGAAACTGTCTCATTCATTTTTGACCAATAACAAAATCTTTGCAGCTGTGCAACCATTTTACTTACACCAAAGTGACCTAATATTAGAGAAGTGTGTGCTTCCTGAATCATTTTTACTTTTTCAGTTTGTGGAATGCATAGCTTCCCACAATGATACAAGAGTTGGTCCTTAATGTGATAATCCAATTCTTCTACTCGTTTTCCTTGAATTAAAGTTGCATATACATCTCTAAAATCTATATCTTGAGCATATTGTTCAATGTAGCTCTCATGTAGTACTGAATTATGCTTAAGTATAGTGGATGCATTTATAATAGGTCTAGATAACATATCTGCAACTTTATTGTGTATGACCTTTTTATATCTGATGACTAAATGAAACTGTTGTAGAAAACCCATCCATCTGTAGTGTCTTGATTGCTGCAACTTAGTTTGGGAGTGTAGATATTGAAGTGGTTGATGAACAGTATGTATAACTGTCTCCTTTCCCATTAAGTAATGTTTCCACTTTTTCACACTCTGTACTAATGCATACAATTCTTTATCATATGTGGGATAGTTAACTACTGCAGAATTAAATGTCTCGGAATGATAACATATGGGTTTACGGTGATGTATCAACACTGCTCCCATGGCATAGTCACTGACATCCATTTGGATCTCAAATGGTCTTTGAAGATTAGGCATTGCTAGTACTGGTATTGTACTAATCTTTTCTTTCAAGGTGTCGAAGGCTTTCTATTGTTTGCCTCCCCACTGAAACACCTTGTTCAATCTTGTTAAAGCATGTAAGGGAGCTACAATTAAGGAAAGTTAAAAATGAACTTTCTCCAATATTGTGTTGCTCCTAATGACTGCCACCTTAGAGGGATCTATCTTCAGTTCACCACCCCCTACTATATGTTCCAAATAATTCAAATATGTTTTTCCGAATTCACATTTTGAGAGTTTAACATAAAGTTTTTATCTTTTCAAAACATCTAGTGTCTACTTAACATGCTTTAAATGTTATTCCCACGTTTTGTTAAATATAAGAATTTCATCCCAATATACAATAACAAAATCATCAAGAAAAGGTCTGAGTACATCATTCATTATTCTCATGAAAGTAGCGGGAGCATTAGTTAAGCCAAAAGGCATAACCAGCCACTCATACAATCCCTGCTTTATTTTGAAAGCAGTGTTCCATGCATCTTGTTCTGCAACTCTGACCTGATGATATCCACTATGCAAGTCTAACTTGGAAAAATAAACAGCTTCTTTCAATTGATCTAATAGGTCATCTATGTTAGGAAATGGATAACGATTTTTTATTGTTATCTTATTCAGTGCTCGGTAATCAATGCACATTTTCCACGAGCCATCTTTCTTTTTCACCAAATGATTGGAGACCCACATGGTGATGTGCTAGGTCTGATGAATCTCTTCTCGAGCACTCCTACACCTGCTTCTTGATTTCTGCATTCTCTAAAGCGAACAACTTGTACATTCTGATGTCAGGAAATGGAGCATCTAGCTACAAATTAATATCATGCACTATTTTCTTTTTGGATGGCAGACCTTTAGGTTCTTGAAACAAGATATCATATTCTGAAACAACTTTTTCTAAATCAGCTTGTTGTTTAGCATCACAGCCCTCAAATACATTGGTTTTATCAAGTTTCTTTTCCTTTACAACTATCAGTAAAAATTGTTTGCATGAATTTACAATCGTTTCATTTGCCTTGAGTTTATGAGAGTGTAATTATTCTTGAGCTTATGAGCCCTTACAAAGTATTCGATTCCATCTTTAACGAGTAGATACTTGTTCTCAGCTCTATAGAAAATAGCTTTTCTATCATACAAGTAAGAACTTCCTAAAACAATTCCACATATATCCAAAGGAACTATATCTAACTCAACCTCATCTACAAATGCTACCCCAAAAGAAAACTTAAGTTTACATTGTCTAGTCACTTGTAGTTGTGCTTTATCACTTAACCAACCTAATGGGTATGGTTTCTTATTAGGTGTAGTCAGTAATCCCAACTTCTTTACAATTGCTTCAGAAATTAAATTTACTTGTGAGCCACTATCAAACAAAGTGTCAATCTTTTGATGTTTGGAAATAACTCGAATATGGAAAAGCTCATGTATTTTTCTCTCATTTTCTTCATCATTAATAGATTGTGCATAATTACTAATAGATGCTCTGAATTTTTACCTTTTATACATGTGGCTGCAATGGTTGTTTCATCTCCTGAGTCCGACCGCAAATCTTTCTAAATAGTTGCAGCAATCTTCTTCTTCTTGCCCTCGAACTTCTTAGGTCTCAGCTCCGAATGCAGAATCCAACAGTGTTCATCATCATGTCCATCCTTCTTACAGTGAGTGCATGAAGACTTGCTTTTCTGTGCAGTGTTGGCCTTCTTCTCTTTCCATTTTTGTTTTCTTTTCTCCTTATTCTTGCGTGTAATGGGCTTGGATGATCCTCCAACTTCTGGGTTCCCATTCTTTCCTCTAACTTCTAGAAGTGTAGCTTGAACATATACCTCGTCTATACTAGTGGGATTAAACATGAGGATAGTGTGCCTCATGTAGCTGTGTAGACCACCTATGTACTTCAACAGAGTCTCAGGTGAGTCTAATGAAATTCCTAGAATTAAAACTCTTTTCCTAAATTCTTGGGTGTAACCTTGTACACTTTTCCCTTTCAATTGGCGAAGAGTTTTCCAACTCATCATGGCTTGTTGCATGTAAGCTAGTGGATAGAATTGCTTTTTGATTGCTGAAACAAATTCACTCCAGACAGAAATAATCTTAACCATGTTTCTTCATGTCAACTTATGTCCTACCTTCCCACCATACCAAGGCAGTGCCCTTGAGGCGTAGGTTGGCCAGTTGAATCTTGCTCTTGTCTGAGTCGATACTTTGCACTCTGCAATAAACATCAATTTGTTTGATCCAATTATCCAACTTCTCTGCATTCAACTCTCCATCATATATTGGTAAATCAAATTTAACATCTAATTTAATCAAAGATGTCTTCTTTTTATGTTCAGGGCTATTAGGAGGTGTGAGAAAGTTTTATTCTTTCCCTTTGCCTTTTTAGTGTTCATGGAGGAGAGATTCTTCTTCTCTTTTTTCTTTGGAGTGTGATGAATTTTCATCTTTACCTTTCTTAAACTCCCTGTACATTTCCTCTACCATGGACCTCATGGCCAGGAAACTATCAATGAATTAGGGATCTGGTCCCAAGGGACTTTCTTCTAACATTTTCTTCTTAGGACAGACTCTTCCAATTTCTAGGTTAGTTTCGACTAACTCACCTTCTCCTATTTTAAGCTTCGATCTAGTTAGCATTCAACAACAAAATCCAGCACAAGCTTGTCTAACCTCAACAACCTAGGAGCTCTGATACCACTTGATCTGAAATCACTCATGAATGATCTCAGTTAATTAATGATGGTATTATAGACTTATATGCTAGGGGGATGTTTATGTTATTTTATGCAACGGATTGATAAGATTGTGAAATACACAGACATTGAAACAGTAAGAGAACACAGTACGCAAACACATAAACACAACAAATTTAATAAGGAGTTCACCCAATCCTCCTAGACTACGTCTCCTAGTCCAGCCTTAAGTGGTGGTCTTTCTATTGTGTCTTAAAAAGCAAAGTTTTACAACAGTGAGCTCAAATTGAGTTTCACTTAACAGATACTGATCAGTAGGATTGTACTTGGATTCCCCAAGTCTCTAGAGTACACAAACTCCCCTTATTGAATCTTGACCTCAACTAGTCTCAGTGGTATGAGTCCAATTTGGTACTCAATACCTGACAGGTGTACACAGACAAGTTGCTTAAACCTCTCAAGCCTTCTCTTGAGTTTACAGACTCTCGGACTCTATCTGTCTTTGTCTATTGATGTTGCCTTTGCTTTGCAGGTCAGCTCGGCTTCTCTATTCTCTACAATGTTTTTGCTTCTCTCTCTCTTTGCTCTACTTTACTTTTTTTCTCCACCTCCTCCCTGCTTTCTCTATCTACTCGTGGCTTAAAGCCAATCTGCTCCCTGACTTTTTGTTTCTACTTCTCATCTCTCTGGATCTCCTACCTCTGTCTTCTGGAATTCCCCTACTCTGCGTCATCATCACTATAACACTTCACAGAGAGGTGGCCACTTGTTTCCCCACAAACTAAATGTCAGTTCTCTTTAAACGGTCGTTATTTCCATTGCTCCAAGATTACCCGCGAAATTGATTCCTCCGCCAACTCATCGGTCATGCCGGATCTCAAATCTTATCCGCCTCAGCCTATTTCCCTGTCGAATCCGGTCACCTATCAAATTGCTTCTCCACCATTGATCTAGGGCCTCCAGATCCTACGGTCTCCGTCCATATCGAGCGGGTAAGTAGCATGACCTTTACCCGCGCAATGAGAGTGGTTTTCTCTCTCATCCGTTGGACATGTGTCACCCATTGTATGGAATCAAGCGGGACTCGGTCGAACCCGCTTACCGCTTTAGGGCCTTCCTATATCCTGTCGATTTTAGCATGGGGCCCGTCTTCTGATGGAATTAGCGATTTCAATTTGGTTTTATGATTTTCCCCGTGACCAAGTGCTCAGGGCTTTCCTTCACTGAGGGGGACGCCCTACGATACGCGATTAGCGCTTTAGCGCTTTAGCGATAATCACGTATCAGAAACTGCCTCTATTTTTGGATCTGACTTCCCGTTTTTCCAGTTTGAGCCAGCACGCATTTACCATGGGCCAACGGTTTGCGCGCTTTGACTGAGGGTCCTCGATGCTCTGTGCTGACCACAAATTTCCATTTTTCAGAGGTTATTTTTGATAAACTCGACATCCATAGCACTTTAAAACTTTGGTATGAGTTTTACAGATTTCAGGTAACTTTTAAGAGTGTTTGAGGATCCAATTTGTATCAGTTATAAATCAGTTAAATATCTATGGTGAAGACATTAAATATCAAACAGTGGTTGAGAAAGTCCTCAGATATATGTCTACCAAATTTGATGTTGTGGTAGTAGCGATAGAAGAAGCCAAGTATTTGGCATCAGTGACAGTTGATGAGTTGATGTGATCACTTCTATCACATGAGGCAAGGATAGACAGAAATAAGGATGCGATTTTAGAGACCACCTTCAAAAGTCAGGTTTCTATTTCAAGAGACAGAAGTCGAGGCAGAAGTAGAATAAGAGGCAGAGGATGAGAAGATCTGGTGGTCAGAGAGATGGCCAAGAAGAGCATGAACATGAAAGTGGAAGCAACTACAAAAGCTTCAACAATAATCAAAGAGTTGACAAATCAAAGGTGAGATGTTATTATTGCAATAAATTTGGTCACTATGCTCGTGATTGCAGGAAGAAGATAGTTGATCAAGGGAACCAAAGAGCTAATGTGACTACAGATAGTACTAACTCCATGTTCGTAGTTTTCCACACCATGCATGAACCTTCTACTAGTGTTTGGTTGTTAGACAGTGGTTGCAGTAACCACATGACAGGCAACAAGGATTTGGTTGCAAATTTCGATCAATCTGTGAAAACAGAGGTAAATTTGGGGACTGACAAGACTGTGGAAGTAGATGGCAAAGGAGTGGTCAACATTCTGACCAAGCAGGGGGAGCCGAAGACAATATCAGAGGCATATTATGTTCCTAATCTCAAACATAATTTGATAAGTGTTGGTCAATTGACACAGAAATGATACAGAGTTATCTTTCAAGTTCAAGAATGTTTTATATATGAAAAGCCCCCAAACAAGAAGTTGATAGGAAATGTGCAAATGACGAGGAACATACTATTTCCTCTAGTTATGAATTACAATGATCAGATCTGTTCGTTTGCAATTGCATGTTCTAATGATTATTGGTTATGGCACTTTCAATTTGGAAACTTGCACTTTTTTGGTTTAATATTGTTGCACCATAAACAGATGGTCAAAGGATTACCTCCCATCAAAGAACCTGCTAGTACTTATGAGTGTTTCATCTTGGGAAAGCAACACTGTGAAAGTTTTCCAAAGGGAGTTGCATACAGAGCAAAGAAATCTCTTGAGCTAGTGCATACAAACTTGTGTGGACCTATGAGGACATAGTGGATTGGTGGAATTTGTTACTTCCTCACTTTCATTGATGACTACAACAAAAACACTTGGGTTTACTTCTTGAAGCATAAGTCTGAAACTTTTGCAAAGTTCAAAGAATTCAAAGCCTTAGCAGAGAACCGAAGTGATCGATAGATCAAGGTATTGAGGTCAGATCATGGTGGAGAATATGATTCAAAATAATTCCATGATTACTGAAAACAACATGGAATCAGAAGACAGTTTCCAACCAGGTACACACCGCAGCAGAATGGTGTAGCAGACAGAAAGAACAAGACAATTATGAACATGGTAACAAGCATGTTGAAAGGCAGAAAATTGTCAAATGAGTATCGGGAAGAAGCAGTTGCATGTGTTATTTATGTGATCAACAGATCTCCTACAAAGAGTGTGATGAATAGAGTACTAGAACAAGCATGGTCAGGTATGTCTTGCAGTGTATCTCATCTCGGAGTATTTGGATGTGTAGCTTATGCACATGTGTCTAAGGAGAGAAGAAGAAATTTTGATGATAAAAGTGAAAAATGCATATTCACTGGTTATAGCAAGCAATCAAAAGCTTACATATTGTATAACCCTATCACAAAGAAGACCATAATTAACAGAGATGTTGTGTTCAAAGAACAAGAGTCATGGAATGGAATTGTAGACAAAACAGTTAATGCACAAGTGCCACTGATGGAAGAAGATGACGTAGCAAAAAAGGAGCAGCAAGAATCACAAGTGAAGACACCAAACAGAAATACACCAATAAGGACTCCAAGATTTTCATAGTAGCATGGATCTTCAAGCAAATCAACAGATCGAGATTCTCCCAGCAATCAATCAGGTGATGAATCAAGCAATGGTAAGAAAAAGATGAGAAATTTGAAAGATATTTATGATGGTTTGGATGTTAGTTCAAATTTTGCATTGTTGTCATTCCAACCTTCTTCGTTTGAAAAAGCAATCAAAGATGAAAATTGGGTGCAAGCCATGGATGAAGAAATTGAAGCTATTGAAAAGAATGATACATGGGATTTGGTTGATTTACCATAGGAAAAAAATATCATTGGTGTGAAGTGGGTGTACAAGACAAAGTTGAATTAGAAAGGTGAAATTGACATATTTAAAGCACGACTTGTATCAAAAAGATTATCGCAGCAACCAGGAATAGACTTTGGAGAAAATGTTTGCTCCGGTAGCCAGATTGGATACTGTAAGAGCAGTTCTAGCCACATCAGCTCAGAACAAGTGGAAAGTATATCAGATGGATGTGAAATCATCCTTCCTTGATTGATTCTCACAATTGCTTGTATTGAGAGGAGATTCCTTAGGAACATAGATATAACTTCTTGAAAAGGTAGCACTTGCAACATGCTCTTGTTTTTCATTATGATTTGACCTTTGGAGACCGATGACATTGTTTTCAAGTTTTTCTTCTATTTTAGTTTTTGGATATTCACTTGTATATCCAAGTCCATTTTTATCAATTGGTGACCTTTGATTGCTAATAATGTTATCCAATGATTAATAACTCTTCAAAATTTTGCATAGCTTGTCAACTTCAATTTTCAATGTGGCAATTTCTTCTTCAAGCTTCTCACAACCTTCTTCTTTCTTCATCAATTTTATCTTTACTTTATCTTTTTTTTTTTCTTTTTGTCTTCTAGTTGAGTTGTTAGGGAGATTATTTCTTCTTTATTTCTCCTTTCTTGTTGGAAAAAATTTTCCATGGGCCCAAATTTCCTCATGTATGAGTTTGTTTATACAAGCCCAATATAAACCTCTCTTCAGGATCGAAGTCTGCATTGTCTCAAGGCTGAAGTTTGAGGCTAAAACTCGATTCCTCCATAGGCTGAAACTTTTCACTTTCCTCAGGTTGATGTTATTATTTTCAGAGTCTAAAATTCGTACTTTACTCGGGCTGAGACTACTCACAAATGAAGACTGGCATCTGTTCTTGAGAAGTCTAAAATCTATGCTACAATGAAGAATAAAATTGTGCCAAGGATAGGCTGAGGTATGGACTAAAATGAGTCTGAATTATATTTCAAGGTAGGACCAATCATAGGGGTGAGTTTGAGCAAAATTAGGTTGAGTTTTCACAGTCGATTTAGGGTTAATTCTATGCAAGGATAGGCTATAATTCAAGGCCAAATTAAGGTCTAGGCCTTGTTGATTTTTGTAGTTATGGCCATTCTTCATAGTTAATATTTTATTGATAGCATGTTCTACATGCTCAAAAGAAATTATATTCCTTATTTATTTGTAAAAAGAAAAATTTGAAAGGCATGTTCTTCAACACCTTTTCAAAAGAAATTTTCAAATTTTTGAATTGTAATTTTGGCTCCACAAGTTGACCAAATCGGCCCTCCTATGATCATGTTAGCATGCCCAAGGAGACACCCATTTGGTTCTTAAGAAGATTATATATTGGAGTAAGACATCCTCCCACATGGCACTTCACATCACATGAAATAACAAGTATATATCTACAATCAACAAATGAATACAAGAAGATAAGGAGGCCGAAAAGAAGAAGAAGTCATATTTTTTCCCTCACTGAAGTGATTACAAGAGGTCGAGATCAGTGTGAGTTTCTCTAGTATTTTTCGAGGTGGATATGAAGTTTTTTGTGGTGATATTGGTGATCAGTCCAAGCATTCTATGGTAAAAAAAGGTTAAAATTTGGCCCTAGTATAGCCTTGTAGCATAAAGAGGCCAAAATTTGGCCCTAGTACAAACCTGAAGTAGACCTTGACCAAGAGCATTTGTGGATAACTTGTGGATGTTTTGACTTTCCATTTTTTGGAGGGTTAACTTGGTACTTGTTGGAGTATCATCTTGCCCATTTTGTCTACGACTTTGACATCTCTTGTTGAATTGATTCTCTAAGGAAAGAATTGTTGGGGTTTTACCTAAAGTGGTTTTTCCGAGGGTAAACATTGGGTCGACTCTATGAATTGTGATCTCTACTTTTTCTATTCTTGTATGGTTAATTTATGAAGTATAATTGTTTAATGAAGAAGTTTCAAATGCTAAAAGAAGACATATAAATCATCAGACGTAATTATCATGTTCAGAAATTAGTGATAGTCTCTATTACACTTGAATTTTCAACATGGTATCAGAGCTTTGGTGAAGAAATAAAATTGAAGATCACACTTTTTTGAATCTCTCTTTCTCAAGGAAGAAATCTCTTATCTCTATGTCTAATATTTCTAAGCAAACGGATCCCACCTGGAAGGAAGGCAACAAACTTGAAGGAGCTTCTAACTTCAAAGCATGGAAGAAGAGGATTCATCTTGTCCTAAAAGAACATGAAGCTTTCCAATATGTCCAAGGCAAAGTACCTAAACCAAACAAATATGATGATGAAGAGAAATCAAAATCTAAGAAGGGTGAGGTCAAGGCTCTAAGAATTCTATTTTAATCTCTCAAGGACCATTTAAACCCATTTGTTTCATAATTGGCTCCATCAAAGGAAGTCTATGATACTCTTGTTAATTTTTACTAAATCAACAACATTGGTCAAAATATGTCTTTAAGTAATCAACTTCATGATACAAATATGTCAATCGATCAACCTATGACCTCCTACTTCATGAAGATACCTCACACAAGAGATCAGCTCAAAAGCATTGGTGGGGTCATTTTTGAATATGAATTGATCGCTACAGCAATCGATGGTGTACCAGATTTATGGGATGCATTTCCCACTGGCATATGTGCTATAAAGGATACTCCAAGCTTTGAAGAATTGTGGACCTCTTGCACTCAAGAGGAATCTAGGCTTATAGCTAAAGGAAAGATCCAAAGTCCTAATGAAGGGAAATCTCAATCTTTTGTTGCAATATCTAGAAGTAATAATGGAAAGACAAAGTTTGGCTCTCAAAACAAAAATGCAGGTAGAAGATCCAATTCACAAAGAAAGAGACTTGTCAAAAGTCCAATGTTTGGATGTCACAAATTTGGACATTATAGAAGTAATTGTCACGAAGCATATAACGATAAAGAGGAAGGGAAATCATGATGATGAGCATCCTTATCAGAAGAAATTCAAGAATAATACTACAAAACCTTACACAACTAATGATAAGGACTTATTTTACTAGAATTGTTGCAACTAGGCTAGAAGCAAGAGGGAGATGAAGGGTATCTCACATAAAAAGAGAAGTCATAACCCTTATTCTATGAGCCCTTCTTAAAACTAATTTGTAAACCCTAAAAATCTAGAATTATTAATAAGAAAATCCCTAGGATTTATGGATAAAACCTTAGAACCTAACCTAGATCAACATTTTTGTTGAAAGAAGTAGCCCTAGCTCATTAAAGGAAGGAATGACATCATAAGGACCTAGTTGTAAGAAGGATTAGATCAAGAGGGATTTGGCAATTTCTCAAAAGATAAATATTTTAAATCTTTCTTCCTTGATTATCGCTATTGTTGTTTTCACTAGCAATTAGTCTCATGTCTTTGTATCTTTTGTGAGGTCATAATTGTTCGTCCATGGCCTCCTAAAGAGGATTGTAGGTACATGTTAAATATTCTCTAGCAGGAGATGGAAGAAAAAGAAGAATGAATAAATGTTAGTGACAAGAAGACTTGTGTTGAGGAATGTTGTACTAGATGAAATCAGGACTCAAAGGCAAACTGAATTATGTCTTGATCTATGTCGACTAGAAGTGAGTGAGATGAAATGGCTAGAAGTATAATGCAAAGGATTCCATTAGTAATAGGGAGAAGAATATGAAGAGACATCTTGTTAGGTTAACTTCTGCTAAAATTTATTTATGATTTATGTTGAAAATTGCATTAGTTAAATGTAGATACATCTTCCTTGATGAAAGAAGAAGTGTACATAAGAGCTACCTTAAGCTTGTGAGGTACATGAAGAAGTCTTATATTTGTAAGCAGAAAGAAAGGATTTGTACTGGCTCCCAAGATTTAATGGATCAAGTTTTATCCTATATGATTTGTTTTACTAACTATAGAATAAGAGCTCATGTGTCAAATAGAGTTGCATTGACCAGAAAATTTAGCTTCAGAGGGAGTTGACCTCTAGATTCAAAATGAAGGATTTTGATAGTTGATGCACTTCAATAGAATCAAAGGCAGAGGGAGTAGACTAGATTACCTTAGCAGGATATGTTTTAGTATGAGGGAGCCTCCAATTAGGGTGACAGGAAAGAAACTATGGTAATAAAGTCGGTGAGATGAATTTGATAAGTTTTATGAGTTAAGGCATGTTTCTCATCATTGATTGGAGTACCAGCATGGTGCAATTGGTCATGGAAAATTTAATTGTGATTTGTGTTATAGAACATTTTGTCACATTTGTTTAATAAGCCTGCAAACTGAATCAATCAATATCCATTAACATTTTGTCATCATCCCTTCACAAATCCCTAAGCATGACGTCTCCAAAAATTCTGAGTTTTTGGGACAAATTGCTCCAAAACATTGTTTTTAGCCCTAGCGCACCTTGCCTCTTTGGCCACTACGTTCAACACATGTTGTTTCCTTGTTCAACTGCGTTGGCTAGAAAATGTTGTTCCCTTATACAGGTGTGTTGATTCTAGAAATTTGGGAAAATTAAAAATAATTTTAAAGCTTCCTCTTCTAGAAGCTTCCAAGGTAGTTTTAACTATTTACCATGGATAAAGAGCTCAAATCCTATCTGATCCTATCTTGGAGGCTTTGCCTCTTATCCCTTCAGCTCATCCTCCCATCATATGTGGATCTCAAGCCCATAATGGTAAGTCCTAAACTACCACTCTTATCCTATAAATGTACTTCCATCCATTACATTAGGGTTGGCTTTTGGAGATTGATAGTGCCCTTTCGCTACTACCTTGAACCTTAAGGAGTCATCATATTCATGCATTAGGGTTGATATTGAGGTGTGCTTTGTGACATGGAAGGACAAGTCAACTTGGGGGGATATCTACAAATTC
This sequence comes from Pinus taeda, assembly GCA_000404065.3. Classification (NCBI taxonomy): domain Eukaryota; kingdom Viridiplantae; phylum Streptophyta; class Pinopsida; order Pinales; family Pinaceae; genus Pinus; species Pinus taeda. Next base: position 146,050 of record APFE031195069.1, on the reverse strand, counting down.
AGTGCTTATTTATCATTATAAACAGTCTCTTATTTCTATTAATGCAGAGAGTATCTTATTTTTCTATATGTGTTGTGTTATGTTTGCACTCATATATTTCAATGCCATGTTGATTCATTGAATATAGATGTTGGATTTTGTTAGGTGGATGTTGTAGATCCTTTGCTTGTTTTATTCATGTGTGTAGGTTCTAATTATAGCACTTGGAGCTACAATTGGAGCTTACAAGTGAGGAGGAAAGGGAAGCTTGCTATAGATTCGAGGTAGGCCTCATTCCCATACTCTAATTTCTCTAAGAAAAACTTTATGTTCTTTGTCTTCTGTTGTTCTAGACTAGGCCGCTAAGTCTAGGGAATTCAACTTTGATTGTAATCGTAAATTATGCATAACAAATTAGCGACTCCATTGGGGATCGTTTCTTCCCTTAGTGGTTTCCTTTGCCTTAGCACCTTTTTCACCTCTTAAAGTGACTTTGATTGACTCATTCATACGTTAATTGACCTTAGGAAAACCCTTATTTGAGCTTGATTTTCTTTTTTGTGTCATATTTTGGTTGAATCTGCCTCAGCTCACCCCTGGTCTGGAGACAGAGCGCTTCAACACACTTTCTCCTTCTTTGTACCTGCTTTGTAAAGCACAGGTGCATTTTCTACACCTGCGTTGATCCCTATGAGATGCAAAAAAAATATTTACTTTCCTTTCTCTCTGATTTTTTTTGGTCCAGCGTGTTTTCCTTTTCTCTCTTAGTATGTCCTTGTTTCTGAAAATCCTTCACTTTGTTTTCTTTTGGTTTTGATAACCTTTGATAACAATTTGTTTGGATTTTTCTTTGTTCTTGTCAATTAGGTCTTTTGAAAAACTTGTTTGATCATTGATTGCTTGAAGAAATTGATAGTACAATCATCATTCTATGTGATTTTTATTATTAGTGATTTAGAAACATCTTAGGTTTAAGTTCATTTGAAGATTAAGAGGATCAAAAATAAAAATCTCATCATTTTACATTTTGCATTGCATTTAGGGTTTTGTATGAAAATTGTAAATTGGAACAGTTGCACTAGGGAAATTTACTTAACAGATTTTGTTTGCTACATTTTGTATGCTACATTACTTTTTGTTTCTTCCCTCCCGTACATATATTTTCATTGAAAATAAAATTTTCATATTATCATGTCCGATTGCATTTTAGGGTATTCAGGTGAAACTCGCGGTGAGCCTTGAAAACCAAAACTTAATTCAAGATAAACTTTAAAATTTACTCAATCAATCTTAAGGAGAATTTGTAACATTAACACAAACATCTAGAGGTCTAGGCTAGAGATGTGTTTTGACGTCTTTAAGTGTAGGAGCTATCATTTTTTGTCAATGTTACATTATGGGGCTGATATCCTGTTCCACGTATGTAAGTGTATCGGACCATTCTTTCCATACCTTCGAGTATATTGGATGGTGCTCCATGCATAAAAAGTATATGGGAATTCTCTCATCGTATAGTTACGCATTAGACAACACTACTATGGATTGTGCTTCCATGTACCTTCGGGTATATTTTGGAAGTCCGCATTAGGTTGTTAACCCACTTTAGCTAATCAAGTCAGTTGCCTTGTACAATATGATACACCAAACACAATATTTAGGGATATTGCATGCTCGTATGTAAATCCTTGGTTCTCCAAGGTGGTATATTTCATTTCATAGTTTCTTGGTAAACCCTTTTGCCTAGTTACCCCTTTTTTATTTATTTTTCTTTTATTTCTAAAATTTATTAAACAATCATGGAAGAACAACCCCAACAACCCCGTCATTCATGTAGGATATAAAGATTGCCTCCTCTTCCTCTCGAAGAAACTCATAGACATCGAAAGAATAAAATAACGGAAACTATTGAATCTGGTACTTGGGGAACTACCCCTTATGGTCCTCAATCCGAAATTGATCCACCAAAATCATCTCTTCCTGTGAGTACTAAACCCAAGATCACTTCTCCACTAGCTGGTGAGTCTGACATAGTCGAAACAAGAAGCACCTAAAAATTTATTATCCGAGGTCATTGAACTTGAGTTTCATGACTTAGGGACATTGCAACCTGAGGTTATACCAGTGTTTTTAAAACTGGAACCGGTGATCAGACTGGTCCACCTAATGAACTGGTTTACCGACCGGAACCAATCTAACAAGGACTAGTTTGGTCTAAATGAACCAATTTTAAAAAATACATTAAATGATTAATTTTTAATGAAACAAAACTAATTTTAAGATGTAAAACCATGATTCCAAGCTAATAGAGACAAAATATGCAAAGTTTTCTCATTTATATACCATGTAAAGGAGAATATATCAAAATGGCACCGAGTGCAATACATATCATCGACAAAATAGCAAAATACATAAGAAATGGGGCTCTAAATGGCCTATAAAGTCCAAAAACAATGTTGCAAGCTATGAGGCCATTGGCCTACTACAAGTCTACAATGTACACATGATCAATCATCAAGTTCATCACCACTACTAGACACAGGAT
>APFE031195069.1:128747-139684 GCA_000404065.3 Pinus taeda | reverse complement strand
ACCAGTTTTTAAAACTATGGGTTATACAACCTAACTAAACTCAGTTTACTACGCTTTTTACTTCAGGTTCTTCTTCTCTTCCTATGTCTTCAACCCAACTAGAACCCGTATATCTTGGGCCCAATGATGAACAACTTCCACCTAGTCTTCTAAGTATTGAGGAAATTCCTCAAGAAGAGCATCAACCTTCTTCTTTTGTTCATTTAAGAGAACTTCATCTCTATCAAGTTCCTCCTCTTCACACTCTCATACAAGCTCCTTTGTCTACTTCTCCTCTTTCCAGCTCACCCTTGAGTTTCCCTCAGAAATCCTCTTTCGAAACTTTAACCATGACTAAGTCTGCTACATTGTCTCAGCCCACATCTTCCACTATGAGTGGGACAACCAATGTGTTACAGAGTAATTTTTCACTACCTTCACCCCCAGTCCATCTACTATGTCATGTGACCAAGTCAAACATGCTCAAACTAAACAAATGATCTCTTATGCTGCCAATTGACCCACTTTTCCTAAGTTATCTGCCTCATCGTGACTATGGGCTTAATAAACGCGCGGAAAGGTTCTCCTAAACAATCCAACCGTGCTTCCAGCACGGAAGTACATCTGATTCCCATGATGGTCTGATTTCATGCCCCAGTGCGAGGTTGCTTATTATCTTCAGTGATGATCTGACTAGCTACGTTGCTCACTCGTGATGTCAGCGCTGAAGTTCAGTTATGTACCCGCGATGATCCAGATTGGGCGAATTTGTTCCAACAATCAGCCTTCTGGATGACTCCAGACCTGGTTGTTGGCATAGGTTGTGTCGCCCTTCCTTCCCTGGCATGGCAATTCCATCAATTGTGCTACCTTCCTTAGTGATAAGCTCTCTTCCCCCTTTCATGGAGACTCCTTCTCCTATTTAAACACTCACTTTTGATATGATCAGCTAGTTGGTAGTTGGTAAATTCTTGGATTGAGCAGTGCTATTAGTGGTTTTGATAGATATCTGGTGTGAGTGTGATAAGTGTGAGATTATTGATAGCTTGGGGAAGGTTGTGAAGTTCCCTTGATTTCATGTCAAACTTATGAGTGAGAGAGAGAGACCTTTGTATATTGGGAGATCCATCTTCAAAGAGTGAATGCTTGAAGAACTTGCTAGCTGGATCCCTCTGAGAAGGCTTGTGACGTCAAGACTTTGGTTGTAAGCTTACTCTTATTTCATTATTAATACAATCAATGATGTTTTCCTATGTCTTGTATGTAATGCACTTGATAGCTCACGACTTCTTGACTTTGTGAGTAAATAGTTCATTGTTGTTTCCGGTTATGTGCTTTGTTGGATTTCCTTTGCATTGTTTTAGGTTTATCACTCATTGAGGAGAAGGAAGCAAAAGCTGGAGCAGCGCAACGGAACTCCATCGACCACCGGTTGAAGTAGGCCTCCAACTGTGACTGTTTAAGGAAAACTATTGTTGATCTGTCCTTGTTTGTGACTAGACACACTCTAGGGCTAGAGGTGTTGCCTCTGCCTGCAGAGGGAACACTTTCCTGCATCACAAATTGGCGACTCCACTGGGGACTCTATCCTATGTTTTTCTCTTTACTCCTATTTTGACTTTGAATTTGGTCTCTCTTTGCTTTTGGGGATTTACTAGCAGTCATTTGGATCACCTGGGTTGATCCGGGAGGTCCCTCTATTATCTGTTAGATTCGCTGGTTTTGGTTTGGGAGTTTTTGGCTTGTTTGCCATTGTTTTTGCATCATCGTGGATTTTAGTTTAACAGTCATGCTGACATCGCAATAACCCTTTTGTAAAATCTCGTGCATCGCAGAATAACACCACATAGTTGCGACGATCCTGGAAATTGGATCATCGCGGGAAAGGCGTGTACTCCCACGCTAACAGCGCTCTGTTGCTACAGCTAGCTCTTTTTCAACGCAAATTACTAGTGTTCCACTCACGACGATACCTGTAGGATTGATTTTCTCAGTTCTGCCTCCTGATTTTGCCAGTCCTCTTGATCCTTTGTTGTTTTTGCTTGCTCAGTCATTTTGTTTTTCACTGTTTACAATCAAGGCACTCGTTCTTTGGCTTGTTTGAATGAATTTTGCATTTTTGCCCATGTGACCTAGTTCATTATTTCAAGTTCCTTGAATCAATTGTCTCGGTTGCTGGTTTGCTCAAGATTTGTTTACAACCTCTTATTGGTTTGATTGAGCCTTCCTCTTTCTTTGTTTCTGGTTGATTTTTAGTGATAGTTATTGAACCAGCCTTTGGTATTGATTCGATTTCTTTTCACTACCGAACATAATCATGATTGTTTGGATCAACCGGTTCTTTCACACTTGCTTGTTTTTTTCGTTGAGTTTAAAAAAAAGCATCAAAAATTCAAAAGTTTGCATTTGTTTAGTGTGCGAAAGTGAAAGTGAATTTGCATTCCAAGGTTGCATATTGAAAAGTGAATGATAAAATCTCTCATTAGTAGTTCCCATGCACTATAGGAATTTATGTTTGTACGCATTACATGATTGCATCTATTCGGCTTGGTTTTCTTGGTTTGGGAATGATCTCTCTACCCTCTCATAGGTAGGTGTTCATCGAAAGAAAAGGATATTTCATTCATTTTAGTTGCATCCTAGGTTTTGTTATATACACACGGTAGGGCCTGAAACTGAGACATAATTCAAGATCAACCTTAAAACGAACTGAATAAATCTAACAACGCATTGGAACATAATGCTCATCATTTAGAGGTCTAGGCTAGAGACGTGCTTCGGTGTCGTTAAACCTAGTCACTATTGTTCTCACTCAAGGTTGGATGATTCCTCCTTTTGTGACTCAATAGCGGTCTAGTACAGAATTGTGCTCCCACGTACCGTCAAGTATATATTGGGAGACCCACTAGGTTATCATCCTTTATCCTTAGGAAGTCGTGTCTCCAGAAGATTGACTGTCGTACGGAAAGTCCTTGGTTTTCATACGACTGCCAAGGTGTATATGCAATTTTACGGGTTGTTTGGTAAACCTTTTGCCTAGTTCTCCAGAGTAGTCACTTTCGTTCCTTTTCGGACTCCTTAAAAGAAAAGCTCCATCTGAGCACTTGTCACTTCAAGCTCATTAAATATTCGAAGGCGACTAGAGTCATCTTTTGGTCCTTTTCTCGACTCTTTAAAGATGAAAAGGTCAAGTCTTGTTCCTGTGTCTTAAAATTAATTTGGCCACGTTCACATTTACCTGGTTACATCTTGTTTGCGTTTAGCTTGAGTAGGGTTCTTTCTCGTTAGTTTTCCTAGGATTTTAAAGTGAGACATCCTGGCGGAATCATCAGTCCCGTCTCCCGTTCCAAGTGACCAAGGGTATCCATCCTCTATTTCCCCCGAGGTTCCGGTTGTTAGTGATATTCTCCTTGTCATCCCGAGTATCCAACCGCTAAACTCTCGTGCCCCAGAGGACGAGTCTTACGATATTAATTGGAATCCCGTTTGTGAGCCTTTTGAGGAAGACTTTCCCGTTACTCCTCCTAGTGTTTCAGTCCTGATGTCTTCCTCTGACATGGATGAGACGACTCCCGACTCTAGTGAAGAATCCTTTGTGTCAGAAAGTGAAATACCTATTCCTACGGAACCAGGAACTTCACCTTTTCGTGCAACGGGGACTTCACCCTTCTGTGTTACTTCCCTTGGTGTCACATTGCCTTTAAGGGATAATGCTTTGGTGAACAACATTGGTTCTAGGGCTCCCCTTTTGAGTTCCATATGGTCTCGTACTGTCCCTCTGACTTCGGAGTCATTCATCCCTCAAATTCACAATGCATTTGTCACATCCGTTTCGACCATATCAACTGTTTGTGTGGCGGCTTCAACCCCTATTGTTAGTGCTGCCACTGCCTCTTCAGTGGTCACTACTATTGCCGGACTTTCTGTTGGTCCTACCGATAGTGGCCCAACAGCAGGAGTTTTCGATCCTGCACTAAGTGCCTCGCCTTCTTCTGGTTTCATTCCAGCAGGGGTGACATATGATCAGTATGTACAAGCTCTTCAGAATCCAGATCCCCAAAATCTGTTTAATTATTATGATTCTAGTGGAGCTCATATCTATTATCGCGGACCTATACCAACTCAACCCGCGGTTGAGGTCACGGTCCCATTGTCAATTTCTTGGGGCACCACTGGTTACCATGGTGGCCAAGCATCGCCTGCAAATTTGCAAGGGCCACCTTATCAAGGTCAGTCATCTTACAGACAACCTTATCCAGGGCAACCTGGAGGCCCACAAGGACAACCCTTCTAGGGACAACCTTTGGCCTTTGTTGGTTCTTCCTTTACCTACTTTGGGCAGCCCTCTGGTAACTTGGGACAACCTTACACTCAACAAGGTCAACTAGGTATCCAGCAAGGCTACCCTTCTGGGCAAGTTGGTCAGCCGTACGTTCAGCAAGGCCAGCCCTCTATCCAACCTGGTCAACTGACTGGACAGAGTGGTCAACCTCAAAATCAACCAGGCCAACCAACTGTCCAGTCTGCTCAGCCATCTGGCCGATCAGGACAACCCTCAGTTGTGCAAGGACAACCCACTACCCAGCAAGCTCAACCTTCTAGGCAAGTGAGTCAACCTCAATCTCAGCTAGGTCAACCTTCTGGCCAGATGGTTCAACCTCAATTTATTCAAGGACATCCATCTGGGCCTGCTCAATCGGGCACTCAAATGATGGTTTCTTCTCAAGCGCCACCCGGTTTTCAGCCCCATTCTGGGCTCCAAACCTAATTCAGTTCTCAACTTCAGGTTGGATCTCAATCTCAACCTGCTTATCAAACCCATCCTGGCTACCAGGCCCAGTTTGGAGCCCAGCCGCCTTACGGTACCCAGCAACCCCAAGGGCAAGCCCAATTTGCCCCGTATCAAAATTATCAACAACTGCAGGTAAATCCTTATCAAAATTTCCAGCAACCCTATGTTGCTCCTGCAGGCCAAGTTGGTAATCAATGGAATGTTGGGGGGCATGTCCAGGGTCAACCATCCAGTTACGGCTATAACCCCTATGGGCAGAACTCCTACGGGCAGAACCCTTATGGGCCAAGTCCGTCTGGACAGAACCAATGGGGGCAACAAACGACTGGATGGAACTCTAGGACTACCTCCTACCCGCGACTGCAAATGTCCTTTAATCCTTAGCTACCCTTTTTAGTGACATTGGAATTACCAGACATGTACAAACTGACCAATGATCCCATTCTTCATAATCTATATTGGTTGTCAGTTCCAACTAAAATTCCGTGTGATTGTCCCAAGTTTGATGGCAAAGATGGAGAATATCCCCAAGCTCATGTTATGACGTATCATCTATGGTGTTCGTCGAACTCATGGCTTGATGATTCGATCTGACTTCGCCTTTTTCAACGGACTCTCACTAGCTCTACTGCTAAGTGGTATATTGAGTTAGCTCGTGGATCTTTTTAGGACTTCAACTTGTTAGCTATGGCATTCTTAACTCATTTTCAGTTGTTGATTCGCTATGAAATGGGTACGCATCTCCTGACATCCTTAAAACAATCTACGGCCACACACATCTCCGATCATATTCATGAATGGAGGCGACATCGCCATTTGATTAAGTTTTGGATTCCCGATCAGCTTTTGATTGACTGGTTCACAGCCTCGTTTGTCGGTCCAATAGCTAGGGACATTGCGATGGGAGCGTGTGTAACTGAAGAGCCAGCTATCGCGCATGCTCAGTACCTCGACTTGGTTTATTCCCAGTCTGGTACATTGTATGATTATTTACCTGATGCTCCGAGACCCAGAACTTCTAAAGCTTCGCCGACACCCTCTGTTGACGGTGTTATTGGTTCTGTTAATCTTCCTTCTAAGAAACCTTCTGCGAACCCTGGGAAGCAAAAGTCGAATGCTTCTCAAGCTATATCCAATGCTAGTAGTACTTCCGAGGTGAATTCCATCCAGTCCACCACGGCGGACAAATCCTCGAAAGGGAAAAAGAAGGGCAAAGGGAAGAATAAAGCTGAACAGCCGAAGAAGGATTCCCCTAAACCTCCACCCGAGGAAGGTGCCAAGCGCAAACCCAAGTATCTTTGCCTTATCTGTGATGAGGATCACTACACCAAATACTGCCCAAGGTGGTCTGAAGTTAGCCGTTTGCTAAAGGGTGCCCCTGGAACTCCTGTCGTCCTCAAAGAACCCTTTCCCTCGCAACAAACTCAAATGGTGGCTAATCTGTCTCAATCCTCTTCTCCCTTTGGTTCTCAGGTGTTTATAGCTGGGACGATTCCTGTCCACATTAGTACTCGGGCAAAAGAATGTCCGTCACCTACCGGGAAGGAGCCTGAGGTACCCTCTAGTGCTCCTCCATCCAGTTCTGGTCCCCTTCATATTGAACGACCTAGCACTGAAACGGTCATCCGACCTCCTTCTAAAGGTGTACTCCGGAAATCTTCGTACAACCCCAATGCTGGTGTTGCTCAGCATTATAGCATCGTTGAGGACTTAGCCCAAACTCCGTCAGCTATGTCCGCATTAGAAGTTCTCTAGAGCCGCCCCTCTCAGAGGAAGTCTTTGCTATTGGCCATCGGTGGCATTGACTCAGCTGACTCAGATTTGATTAATTTTGACCTGGAAAGTCATATACCAAGGCTACCTCACGAAATTGCCTTCCTTATTTGGGTCACCATCAATTCCAAAATGATTCATCGTACTGTCATTGATGAGGGCACTTCTACTTGCATAATGTATGTTGCTTGTTGGAAGGCTATTGGTTCTCCGACTTTGAGCTAGTCTCCTACGACCTTGGAAGCCTTTGATGGGAGAGAGTCTCGTCCTTATGGTATCCTCCAACGATTGCCCATTACATTAGAAGGGAAGACGGTCGAAGTAGAGGTTGAAGTTGTCAATGCCAATTTAACTTACAACCTCCTTTTAGGACGGAGCTGGACCTATGCCATGCGAGCCGTGGCCTCATCCCTATTTCGTGTCATTCGTTTCCCTCATTAGGGGAAGTTTGTCACCATAGACCAGCTCTCCTTCTTCGCCTCTTCCTCCGACGGCAATGTGCCTTTGTGGAGCATACCTCAGTCCCTCTTGAGAGTGTGGGTGTTGGACTCTTTAAAGATCCTGCCCTGATGGGTGTTTTTTCGCTCCCACCTCCCAATGTCACCCCCATTAATATTATTTATGTTCGCTCTGATCCATGGGTTCTTCCCCCTCTTGATCAGATAGGCTCCTGGGGTGATGAGATGCCATTGAGTCATACCAAGCTCAATTACGTCAAAATTGTTTCTACATCAGCTCCATCTTTTGAACATGCTCCTTTGAGCAGAGCTCTTGACTCGTACATGCATCCCCCTTGGCTTGGAGATAGCACTTCTCTAGACCCGTTACAGGAACTTTTTCCTTCTGATGAAGCAATCATTGAGACCATGTCTTTCGAGGAACCTCCTTGGCCTGATCATCACCATCGCTCCTTATTTCTCCCTACCCATCGGGAAATGCATGCTTGTCTTGAGCGGTTTGCTTCTTGCTTCCCTTTTCAACCTCTTCAAACACCTATTCAGATTTATCATGTGTCTTCTGAAGGGAACATGGGGAACATCACGCAAACCCAGCCTATCGACATTTCTTTTAAACCAGGGATTGTCGATCACACCCATGTTGGAGTGACTTGTACTCCAAAGGAGGTTCGGCTCTATACAGGTCTTTTTCATGAATTTCATGATGTGTTTGCATGGTCTTATGAAGAGATGCCCGGCATCAATTCTAGCATTGTGGTGCATGAGATACCTACCAATCCTGGTGCCAAACTGTCCGACAATGTCTATGCCCCGTGCACCCCCAAAAGGCTGCAGCTATTAAGGCGGAAGTGGAAAAGCTTCTCAAAGCTTGTTTTATTTACCCTATCCCCCTCACAGACTGGGTCTCTAATATTGTCCCTGTCACTAAAAAACAGGGCACTATCAGGGTCTATGTTGACTACCGTGATATTAATCGAGCTTCTCCCAAAGATAACTTCCCTACACCCTTCATTGACCATCTCACTGATGAGTGTGCCGGAAGTGAAATATATTCATTCATGGATGGCTTTTCTAGTTATAACTAGATTAATATCGCCCCCGTCGATCAACATAAGACCACCTTTATCTGTTCGTGGGGCACTTCCGCCTATAAGAAACTCCCTTTCGGCTTAAAGACTGTCAGTGCCACCTTCCAACGTGCAATGTCATACGCGTTCCATGATATTTGACATATTGTGCAACCTTACCTGGATGACCTTCCGGCCCATTCGGTAAGGCGTCAAGACCATCCCACCCACCTTCGCAAAATTTTTCTCCATTGTAGACACTATCATATCTGGCTCAATCCCTATAAGTGTGTCTTCTGTGTCGAGTCTGGAAGAATTCTCGGGTTCATCATCTCACGAGAGGGTATCCGCTTGGATCCTCTTAAAGTCGAAGCCATCCTGAATCTTCCTCCCCCTGCTTCCTTGCAGCAATTGCAGAGCTTGCAGGGAAAAGCGATTTTTTTACGACGATTCATTCTGAATTACGTCGAAGTGGCTAAGGGCTATACGCGTCTATTGAAACATGACACTCCTTTTCATTGGGATGCCGCCGCCCAAGAGTCGTTCGAGCGCCTCAAGGCTCTCCTTGTTTCTGCTCCTATGTTATGTCCCCCTGACTATCACCGGGACTACACTCTTTACTTACCCGCTGCTAACACCACTATCGGCATGGTTCTCATTCAAGATGATGATGATTGTATTGAGCATGTTGTTTATTATCTTAGCCACAATTTACTTGATACGGAAACTCACTATGCCCATGTTGAGAAGTTGGCATTGGTCGTTGTTTGTGTCGTCCAACATTTCCGCCATTACATACTATTGCGTACGACGACGGTGATTTCTAATTGCAACCCGATGACGTACATTTTTTCACTCTAGTTACTGGGGGGCAAATACTCGAAGTGGATTGTTATCCTCCAAGAGTTCGACTTGGAGTTCACCACTGCCAAGTATAAGAAGTCCCTCGTCTTTGTTGAGTTTCTTTGCTCTCTACCTTCTGTTAGCACACCCTCTCGGTTAGAGGATCATATTCTGGATGAAACTTTGTTCTTGATTAGCACCCTCAACCCTTGGTACGGGGATATTATTGTCTATCTCTAGACGTCCTCTTTTCATCCTAATTTGTCCAAGGATGCTCAGCGACAAATTCGCCATCAGTCTCAACCTTATCGCATTGTTGGGGACACCCTGTACCGACTCGGCGCCGACTCTGTCCTCCGCCGATGTTTAACCCTCGAGGAAGCCGAACGAGTTCTAAATGACCACCATTCTGGCGCTTGTGGTGGTCACATGTCCGGATATGCCACTGCTGAGAAGATTCTCTGTGCTGGTTATTTTTGGCCCTCCATCTTTAAGGATTGCATTCTTGTTGTCCGTTCTTGTCACGAGTGCCAAATCTACCAACGGAAAATGTGTGCGACTCCTGCTCAATTGCACCATGTTGTTACTGTCGGCCTTTTGCCAAATGGGGCATTGATTATATGACCTGTAACCCTCGCTCGGCCGGGGGGCATGGGTATAGCATCGTTTCCGTTGATTATTTTACAGAATGGGCCGAGGCGATGCCTACCCTATCTAAAGACGGTCACACAGTGGCGCAATTTTTGTTCAATCATGTTATCTCACGATTCGGAGTCCCTCAGGCTATCGTCACTGATCACGGAAAACATTTCCGTAATCATATGATGACCGATTTAACAACCCAGTTGGGCCTGCGGCATGATAGCTTGACACCGTACTATCCTCAAGCCAACGGTCAAGTAGAAGTTGTCAACAAAGTTCTAGTTACAATGCATCAACGTATCGTCGACATGCACAAGTCCAACTGGCATTTGATGGTGTTCTCTACCTTATGGGCCTACTGAACTTCAGTGAAGGATTCCATCAGGTTCACCCCGTTCCAATTGGTTTACGGTATGGAGGCTACCCTTCCGATTGAGTGTGAGATCCCTTCATTGAAATTAGTTGTTGAATTACTCCCCAACACTACTCCAGTAGAAGAACGCCTTCTCTATCTAGAGCGACTAGACGAGACTCATCAACTAGCCTCTCTATCTATTGAAGCACAGAAGAAGAGAGTGAAAACTCACTTCGATCATATTGTTCATCCTCATTCTTTTTTTGAAGGAGATCTAGTCCTGCTCTATGATCAAGCAAATGATAAGATGGGGGCAAGAAAATTCAAGCCTATGTGGCACATCCTTATATTGTAAAAAGAGTTTTACAAAAGGGGGCCTACGAGCTGATTGATTATGAATGGAACCCTCTGGATAAGCCCCGAAATGGGCTTTATTTGAAAAAATATTATGCATGAACCCCATACACTCTGATTTGTACATACGTGTGTTTTCAGCAGGTGTGTTGTGTGTGTGTGTGTTTGCATGTTTTTTGCTAGGTGTGTAGGCATAATTACCGCTTATTTTGTCTTTTGCTTAGCATGCAGATGTCTGCTACACCTTATGTTGGTTTCGCTGATGGTGCCTGTCGTAGTACACGCAACTTGCCTTCTGCAGCTTGGGTGATCTACAATCCTCACGGGGAGTTAGTAGACCTTCAAGGTGTTTGTCTAGGTTGTACCACAAACAATGTCGCTAAATATAGTGTTGTCATCAAGCTACTGACCAAGGCTATCAACCTCGGCATTCATGCATTGGTTGTGAATCTAGACTGTTAGCTTGTTGTCCACCAGCTTAATGGGCATTATTCCTTCAGAGATCATCGGATTTTAAGGTTGTGTTTACATGTTAAATTATTAGAAAGGAATTTTGATTTCATCACATATCAACACATTCCAAGACGATTAAACACGTTAATTGATGCATTATCCAATTATGTATTAGACAGACATTTGCGTAACATGTAATCAAAACAACATATAGAAGCATT
>APFE031195069.1:106720-127306 GCA_000404065.3 Pinus taeda | reverse complement strand
ATATATCTCGTGTGGCGCACCAAGGCGCTCAAAAAATAAATGCATATGTCCAAAAATAACATGTGCTCTCCATACATCCGAGACACATGTCTCTCAAAAAATCAGCAGGACAAAACCTAGGTGTCTACTGTGGTGGGTTGTGCTCCCTGTAGCACACCACTACTCGTGCAACCCGTCTCAATAAACGGTGAGCCTAGGAATCACTCCTATTGTGTGGATCTGGAACTCTATGGGAACCTCCTCGATCCCCATGTAATCTGGGATACTTGCCGTCAGACCCTCAAGATTCCGGGCCACTGTCTCTACCAAAGCGTCAGCTGGGGAGCCAAGGCTAGCTCTCTGATACCCTCCGGGTCCCTCTGCACCTCCGGAGCCAGCCCTACAGGTCTCACTGGTCCCACATCTGCAAACACCATAGAGTTCCTCATTATGATGTATGCATGAAATAATCCAAAAACATTATAAAAGATAAAATACAAAACAAAAAATTTATATAGCGTGATCAAGTGCCTTACCACCATCATCCCACTGCTCGCCAGGAGGTAGTAGCATAATGAGATCTCCACGAAAATCCATCCCAGCATATGGCCAATCCTCAACAAAGATAATCTGGCACTCCAACCACTCACGGAACATCGCCCCCCATGATACTGGGCATCCGCCACCCCCTCATGGCATAACGTGAGCCCACCATGTGATCTTGGGCTCTCGTGGTTTGGGCGCATCCAAGACCATGTCCTACAACTACAGTGCCAGCACCCGCTCCAACATGAGCGGGATCAAGATGGATCCATAACCAAACTGCTTCATCTCTCCTCGACGACGGTTGTTGATTTGTCTCTTCATATTTGTTGTCACTGTCTCCGCCCAGTTAAACATGGTCGGATTAAGGCATTCGAGAGCTAACCGCAGATGAGTCTTCGATGCCTCGTGTTGGGCCTAGGAGCTCGCTGCCCTGGTTACCATGAACAGAACTGCCCGGAGAACTGTGTCTTCTACTCTCGGGATTGCCACCTTCCCGCTCTTTGTCTTATCCGCCTGGGGGCACACTCGTGCCATTATCATCTCTAATGTCTCACCCCTAGGACGTTGGCCCTCTAAGATTGGCCTCTCTCCTCGATGGGACAATCCGGTCAAAAAGTACACATATGTTGCATCGAACTCGATGTCTCGGCCTCGGATTATGAATTTCCCCTCTGTCGAGTTCCATGCACGGATTATTAGCTCTAGCACATCAGATTGGGACCGAAGATGTGGAGTCAGGAAGAATTTTAGCAATCCGCATTCACGTAGAGCATTTCGACACCCGGAATTAGCAAAAGCCTCCTCATCATTGGCATCATGAACTCGCTCCTGCCAGACAAAAGCCATAATGCCTTGCATAACGAAAAAAAAATGAATTAGAACTTTGTTCATCAAATTTGATCCATAATTCGCATAAAAACATGGTTTTGTGTTGCCTTTGCGACTGTTTTTAAAACAGTCGCGATGGCGCGAAGTTATGGTTCAAACTTTTAACGGTCATCGCGGAAGTACATCATATTTCCGCGATGATCGGGGCGCGTTACATGTAAGTCATGCTCGGTCATCGCGGACCTGAGCGGTATACCCGCAATGACCAAGCGGCGGATGTCAATTCAAAAATCCGCCCAAACTTGCATGTCCAATGATCAAATGCATAAAAAAAACCAATGAAATGAAGCACAGGAGAATGACTACTTACTTGATCGAAGTTTCACAGTGAACCATCTACCAATGAGGCCGCAATCAGCTCGCGAATTTAGCACTGGTTGGCACTCCAAAATCTCCAATGGTGAATTGTATAGTGCAAATGGTAAAAATGAATTGGTTTACCCCCCTTTTATAGTGATTTTTTGAAATGTTTAAAAAATTGCACTTTATAATGTGGGTTTTTACCATTTTTTGCATGGCTAGTTGGGATTTTGGTTTTTAATCATGTTTCCGCATTATTTATGTCAAATCGATTTTAAGTTTGACGTGTTTTCATGCAGAACTACAGGTGGTGGAGTTACGTGTGCACTTGGTCCGTAAAGTCATCTTTAACACTCTTTTCCGACTCAAAAAACAAAAAGATAGCCAAGATGTTCCTTTCGACTCGTTAAACAAAATGAGAGGCGGTCTGCTTTAAGCTCTTTTCCGACCGTGTAAATAAGAAAATACTTTCAAGCTTTTGTCATTTCAGGCTCGTTATTGGTTAAGAAACGACGTGCTTTCGATCGCTTTTCTACTTTTTCGGGTCGAAATCACTAATCACGAAAAGTACTCCTTGATCATAATGGTTTCGAGTATCATTTTATACTTTTTCGGGCTCGAGAGACACAATTTTACGAAAAAGGACCCCCTAGAGTTTTCTTTTCTGTGTCTTTTTCAAACTCTCTAAACATGAAAAAGACTCCAAGTTTTACCTATGTCAGACTCATTAAACCCTAACGACATTGGACTCGTCACCATGACGAGACTCAAGCTTCTCCTCCCTAGGGCTGGTTAAACTATTACTAGGTTGGATTCGACCGAAGGTCGAACTTATATTACAAGCATATGCTATCCCCTTCAAGCTTGTTTTCAAAAATAAATGGGGTACTCGCCAGCAATGGTGGGGAAAAATTTGGAAATCATCATTGATTGTCTATGGCAGCTAGTCACTCTTGAACATCAACACTTCTGCTTCTTCTCGGGTTGTAACATCCATACATCGTCATTTGGCCTTCCACAAGTTTGGGTTATCATTTAGCCTCATTCCATCTGATCCATGTTGTTTCCATTAAACCTCTGATCCTTTGGTACCTGAACGCTGCCACCCTCCGGAGTCGTGTCACCGACATGTTCAAGAGTATAATCCTTCTGCAATTTACATCCTTGTCTTTTCCTCTGATACTTTATTTCACCATCTACCATTTGTTCCTTGTCTCGTGTCGTTGATGGGGGAAACATTATGGCCCTCCTGCGACAGGTCGTCTCCTGTTGACATCAACTCATTATCCAGGAGATTGATCCAAAGATCCCTTTGGTACCTTAGAGCTTGCATGCCTCAATGGAAAGTTCTTCGCGCTTGACGGTCGACTTACATCATTAGTCGCCGATTGGGTGATTCCACGAGTGCTCGACTTCAATTCACTCTTCACATTTTGTGGATTGTACTGGATAGTACCTTGAGAACCATTGGCATTATTGGTGGTTTCTCTCGCGCTTGTTAACGGTTTACATCATCGACCGGTAATCAAGCGATTTTATATCATGCTCAACTTCAGAACCTCTATTCGCATGTTAGAATTTGTAATATGATTGGATGGGTTCAAGACCCCAAACTCAGATCACATGTGTTCGAGCTACGTGGATTGGTTCATGATTACATGACTCATTGATGGATGGCTGCAACCATGCCTGAGTCTTCATGGGTGGCTACGACCATACCTTTATCATTATCATGGTCTTATTAGTTGGATGGCTACGTCCATACCACAGACCTAGTTCATATGTCTTCTGGATGGTTGCGTCCATGCCTAGACTACATGTATTTCACTACTAGAGATATCAGTTGTACTTGCGCCTACAAGTTCCTCCAGTTGGTGTTCCAGCTCAGTCAGTTTCGTAAAGCATTTCACCCCTCCCACTCTCTTGGGCTTCATACATTAGGGGGCATCTGTTACACAATAATTTGTCACTACCTTCACCCCCAGTCCATCTATTGTGTCATGTGTACAAGTCAAACATGCTCAAACTGAACAAATGCTCTCTTATGCTACCAATTAACCCACTTTCCTAACTTATCTACCTCATCGTGACTATGGGCTTAATAAACGCGCTGAAAGGCACTCCTAAACTATCCAGCCTCGCTGCCAACGTGGAAGTATATATGATTCCCACAATGGTCTGATTTCATGCCCCAATGTGAGGTTGCTTATTATCTTCAGCAATGATCTTACGTTTCTCACTCGCGATGTTAGCGCTAAATTTCAGTTATGTACCCGCGATGATCCATATTGGGCGAATTTGTTCCAACAGTGGGCCTTCTGGATGATTCCAAACCTGGTTGTTGGCATAGGTTGTGTCGCCCTTCCTTCCCTAGCATGGCAGTTACGTCAATTGTGCTACCTTCCTTGGTGATAAGCTCTCTCTTCCCCCTTTCATGGAGACTCCTCCTATTTAAACACTCACTTTTGATATGATTAGCTAGTTGGTAGTTGGTAAATTCTTGGATTGAGCAGTGTTGTTAGTGCTTTTTATAGATAGCTGGTGTGAGTGTGATAAGTGTGAGAGTGTTGATATCTTGGGGAAGGTTGTGAAGTTCCCTTGATTTCATGTCAAACTTATGAGTGAGAGAGATACCTTTGTATGTTGGGAGATCCATCTTCAAAGAGTGAATGCTTGAAGAACATGCTGGCTGGATCCCTCTGAGAAGGCTTGTGACGTCAAGACTTTGGTTGTAAGCTTACTCTTATTTCATTATTAATACAATCAAGGATGTTTTCCTATGTCTTGTATGTAATGCACTTGATAGCTCATGACTTCTTGACTTTGTGAATAAATAGGTCATTCTTGTTTCCGGTTACGTGCTTTGTTGCATTTCCTTTGCATTGTTTCAGGTTGATCACTCATTGAGGAGAAGGAAGCGAAAGCTGGAGCAGTGCAATGGAACTCCATCAACCACCGGTTGAGGTAGGCCTCCAACTGTGACTGTTTAAGGAAAACTATTGTTGATTTGTCCTTGTTTGTGACTAGACCCACTCTAGGGCTAGAGGGGTTGCCTCTATCCGTAGAGGGAACACTTTCCTACATCACACAATGTTACAGCTACTTCTATGTTTGTGACATCACCAGAAACACATTTTTATGGTGGTACGTCCATTCCACCTCATTACCAATCATTATCTGGTACCTTTTGTAGCACATCCACCAGTCCATGGACTTCTCCCATGTCAACCTCTTCTAAAATTCCATCTGGTACTTCTTTGGTGAGTGCCACACAATCTTCTCCTCTTACTGCATCATAATCTACAGTGGCACAGCAATCTAGTTATATGTCAGTGGCTATGGATATTTGCAATAGCCCACTCCACCATAAACTAGGTACCTTCCTCGAGGAGGGCAGTTATCTTCATATTCTCGTAATATTTCGGTGGGGGGCAACCTATTGCTGGAATGTTTCAATCCCTTATCCAAATATCACAATTTTGTGCTCAAACTTATTCAAGTTCCCCATTTCTAGGAATGGTTGCCAATCCTTGGCATCCTACAATGCTCGTACAACCTGGCTCGATTGTGAATCAAATTCAAGCTTCTCAACTTGTTCCACCTACATCTCAGGTTCCTACTTTCTAGCCTATTTCTCAATCTGTTTAATCTCATGTTCATATAAGTTAACCTTTTCAGGTTGCACCTTTAACTCAACCTATTCCACCAGTATTTGGGACTTCCCAATTCACACTTACCCAGCCTCTTCAAGGTTTCTTACAGCCTTCGCCACTTGGTCAGGCTATTCCTTAAATCCAAGTGGTTCAACCTGTATATGGCATGGCACAGGCACAAGTTAGCCAACCTTACATAGGGATGATACAAAATCCCATAGGACAACCATATCAAGGTATTCCTCAAATGCCTTACCAATATCAGTAGATTCAAACCCAACCATTTCAACCCTTTCAAGGTTATCCTGGAACTAGGAATTAAGGTAATGTTTATCCAGACTATCAAAATCCTCCTTATCAAGGAGGAAAAATACATGTTGCTCAAGTTATTCCATCTTACCCAAGATACCCTCCATCAGACTTTAATAGTCAATTTCCATTTGTGGAAACCTTTGAATTACCATATCTTACTCGGCTTATAAATGATTCCATTTGTCACTCTCCTTGGTGGTCGATTATTCCTATGAAATTGTTGAGATCCCAAAGTTCAATGGAAATCCTAGAGAAGACCTGTCTACGCATGTTATGATGTATCATTTATGGTGTTCTTTGAACTCTTTAAATGATCATCCATTTACAACTTTTCCAGTAGACACTTACTAGTATGGCAGCGAAGTGGTATATTGAATTACCACGAGCTTCGTTTAAAATTTTCAGTGCCTTAAATACGATGTTCTTAACCCATTTTCAGTTACCTATTTGGTATAAGACTGGAACTGAACTTTTGACCAATTTCAAACAATTTGATTCCACTCACATTTCTGATCACATTCATTAGTGGAAACGTCATCGTCTTTTGGTCAAGACCTACGTTCCTAATTAGTTGCTATCTGAATGGTTCACTAAGTATTTGTTAGCATTCATCATTGAAGACGTTGCGAAGGGTAGAGTTGTGATCGAAGAGCAAGTAATTTCTCGTGCCCAATATCTGGATCTTGTTTATACACAATCTGACACGCTTTATGATAAGATACCCAATGCTCCGCGACCTTCCAATATCGTTCCTCAACCTCTCGATAAAGAATCACATGTCGTCAATGGTGTGATTGGTTATGCTAGCCAGCATTCAGTGAGTAAACCATATGGTTCATCTCTTGTTGTGGCTACCTAAAACCCATCATCCACTACTCTTGCAACTTCTACTTTCAAGATTAATGGCATCCAATCCATGAAAGGAAAAATCTCAACAACCAAGAAGTAAGAAGAAAGGGAAAGGAAAGAAGAAGAAAGATAATCCTCCACGGGACAAACAAATAACCAGTCTCTGAAAGAAAAATAGAAACCTCGTTATCCTTACTTAATATTTAATGAGGAGAATTTCACTCAGGACTATCCACATCGGATGGAAGTTAATCAATTCTTGAATTCATCTGTTGCACCCGTTGTGTTAACATATCCCTTTCCTAACCAGGAGACAAACATGGTTGCACAGGACCCTACTTCCTCTTCCTCAGTTATTATGCTTTCCCCCACCAAACAAAATAATGATGTTATGGTGGCTACGAGAAATAAGGACTATGGTAATCTGAATCTTGCAAATGGTAAGGCTATCGATCAACCTGCAATTTCTACCTCATCCACTTCGGATCCTTCTGGAAATGTGGTTCCAAATGAGTTAACAATTAAACCTCCCAAGGGAATTATTCACAAATCCACATTCAACCCTCGTGCGAGAGCTACACAGAACTATAACATAGTTGAGGACGTGGCTCAAGGTCCTTCAGTTGTTTCAACTCTTGAGGTTTTTTACAGAATCTTACACCCAAGCTTTGTCAAAAAAACCTCAAGAGTTGACACAGCTCCTTCAGTTGTGTCAACTCTTGAGGTTTTTTTGACAAAGCTAGGGTGTAAGATTGTGACGACTCTTGAGGTGTATGATTTGGGTTGTTTTTCGAAGTAAAACCATCTATTAGACCATTGTGAACGAAGGAGATTCAACCTGCATCATGTCACTTTCTTGTTGGAACGCCATTAGTTCTCCTCAACTCAACCATTCATTGACAACTCTCAAAGCTTTTGATGGAAGAGGATTCAAGCCTTATGGAATTTTGAGTTCATTATAGATTGATATAGTTAGCAAGATGGTGTCAGTAGAAGTCGAATTTATTGACAGAACTTTAGATTACAATCTTTTACTAAGTCGTACATGGGTTTATGCCATGGTCGCTATCATTTCCACTTATTTTAGAATGATTTCTTTCCTTGCCAAGGGGGAATCATGGCCAATAATCAACTCACCTTCTTTGCCAATAATCCTTAAGTTACTGGAAGCATCCCTCTTGTGAGAGAAACCCCACATCCCTATCAGCGTGTTAGATTTGGATTTCTTAAAGATTCCATTTTGATGGGAATTTTATCTCTCCCTATGCCTGACAACCTAAATCTGGTTTCCTTTATCACCATGATATCTTCTTGTACTACTCCATCCGGTCCTTGGATAGTAGAAGATGTTTCTAATATTGATACCTTTGGTGACTGCATGCCGCTTAGTCCTATTGAGATCAAATATGAAGCTACCTATTTGGCCTATTCAGCACACTCTAATTTCTCCTCTTTGATCAATTGGATCGAGCATTCCCTATATAATGGCTCATATTTTGATCCTTTCTCTGGTATGTTTTCTATAGATGGGAGCATCATGGAGATCATGATGTCGGATGATGCATCGTGGAATGATAATCATCATTGTTACTCTTTTCTTGATACTTCCAAAGGTAATATTAGTGATCTTTATTTGCCCAATATCGTTGACATATCTAAGAATTACATATATATTCACGATATTGATTCTGAGAAGAATTTATCGAATATTGAAGAGATTTTTCCTCTTCATATTTCGATCAAGCCCAGAATTGTTGAGAATGTACACTTTGGTGCATATTGCTCTCTTGATGAGGTCAAGATTTATAAATCCCTTTTCCAGGAATTTTGAGACGTTTTCGCCTGGTCATATGAAGAGATGTTAGGTATTGATCCAAATATTATTGTACATGAAATCAAAACATATCCAAATTCTAAGCCAGTTCAACAGCGGTTATGTCTGGTTCATCCTAAAAATGTTGTTGCTATTAAGGCAGAAGTTGGAAAACTTCTGCAAGTTGGTTTCATTTACCCAATTCCTCTAACTGATTGGGTTTCAAACATTGTCCTCTCATGAAGAAATAAGGAACAACTCGTGTGGCTGTCAATTACCAAGATATCAACCGTATTTGTCCTAAGGACAATTATCCTACGTTGTTTATCAACCAAATTGTTGATGATTGTGGTGGAACGGAATTATTTTCATTTATGGATGGATTTTCCAGCTACAACTAGATCAACATTCTCCCATCGAACCAACATAAAACCGAATTTATTTGTCCATGGGGTACATTTTCCTATCGAAATCTTCCTTTCAATTTGAAAAATGTTGGGGCAAACTTTTAGAGGGCAATGAACTATGCCTTCCATAACATTAAGCACATTGTATAACCATACTTGGATGACCTACCTTCCCACTCGAAACATCGTGTGGATCATTTGATGCATCTAAGGAATATATTTTTACTCACTTCAGTCGAATTCTTGGCTTCATAGTGTCAAAGCAAGGAATTTGTATTGATCCACTTAAAGTCCAAGCGATCCTTGATCTGCCTACTCCTTCCTCTCTTGTTCAAATTCAATGACTCCAAGGGGAGGCTAGATTTCTACGGAGATTTGTTCCCAATCATGTTGAATTGACTAAAGGATTTGCGTGATTGTTGAAGCTTTGTTCCTCTTCTAGAAGCTTTCAATGTTGTTTTAAATATTTACCATGGATAAAGATCCTGAATCCTATCTGATCCTATCTTGGAGACTTCACCTCTTATCCCTTGAGCTCATCCTCCCATCATATGTGGATATCAAACCCATAATGGTATCTAAACTACCACTCTTCTCCTATAAATGTACTTCCATCCATAGCATCAGAGTTGTATTTTGGAGATTGATAGTTGCCTTATGTTGCTACCTTCAACCTTAAGGAGTTATCATATTCATGCATTAGGGTTGATATTGAGGTGTGCTTTGTGACAAGGAAGGACAAGTCAAATTGGGGAGATATATAAAATGTCAATGCCTATTTATGGTTGTAAGCTCTCCCTATTTCTATTAATACAAAGAATATCTTGTTTTTCTATATGTGTTCTGTTATTTTTTCACTCATGTATGTCAATGCCATGCTTATTCATTGAATAAAGATGTTATATTATGTTATGTGGATGTTGTAGATCCTTTGCTTGTTTTATTTGTGTGTGCGGGTTCTAATTGTAACACTTGGATCTACAATTGGAGCTTACAAGCGAGGAGGAAAGGTAAACTTGCCACAGATTCAAGGTAGGCTTCATTCCCATACTCTAATTTCTCTAAGGAAAACTCTATGTTCTTTGTCTTTTGTTGTTTTAGACTAGGCCACTAGGTCTAGGGAATTCACCTTTGTCCGCAATCGTAAATTTTGCATAACAACTTGAAATGTGTGAAGTATAGTTGTTGATTTAGTTTGGGCTCTGTTATGATCTAATTGGATGAGCTTGAAGCAGACACCTAATGCACTTTGTATATTGCAGTTGGTTTTTCAAGTTGAGAAGTAGTATGACTTCTGAGGATACTTGCAGGATTATCTTGATCATGTGATGGTGATGACCATGATGGGAGGTTGAACCACATTGGGATCAAGTACCACTTCATTCGATAATGGTGTTGAAGAGAGTTTTGAATCTCCTATATATATCCATTGATGAGCAGAGAGTTGATATTCTTATGATGCCCCTTTCCAGAGCAATTTTTTTGTATTTTTGGGACAATCTTGAACTCGCGGAGAATGCATCTCTAATTGAGAGGGAGAGTTGATGGGACAACACTATGAATGGACATTCTCCCTGTGCCTTCATGACCTTCGTTCAAGAATGGTCAGATATTCTCCCTGTGTCACTATGACCATGGTTGGAGAATGGTTTGATAGATTAGATAGCATCATGGACTGAAATTATTTTTGTGCCTTTATGACTTTGGTTGAAGAATGGTATAGTAGACTAACATTCTTCCTATGTAATTTTGACCTTGGTTGGAGAATGTTCCTATATAATACATTCTCCTTGTGTCACTTTGACCTTGGTTTGAAGAATGGTTTGGAAGAGGATATTCTCCCTGTGTTAGTTTGACCTTGGTTGGAGAATAGTCCTAGAGGTTGCTCAGATGAGTAGGAGCCTCCCATCCTCATGCTCGGATCTCTTTCTAGAGTTAGCTTGTTTATCATTGATGAGGGCTCTAGTGTTTCACCTAGACTATGTATATAGTTGTTTGAAGGTGAACCATGATTATGTATGGTTGGTGTTGATGATTATGATATTGATGATGATGCTTATCTTAATCTTGATCTTTCCCTAGAGAATTTGTCAACATGAGATCATCTTGATAGTCATTATGAATACCTCCCTAGCTAAGAGGGAGTGTTAAATTTTGTATCTATGGTCGGTCTTCATAATAATATTGTATTGATAGCATGTTCTACATGCTCAATAGAAATTATATTCCTTATTTATTGTCAAAAGAAAATTTCTAAAATTCATGTTCTTCATGACCTTTGCAAAAGAAAATTTTAATTTTTTGAATTATATTTTTGACTCCACAAGTTGACCAAGTCGGACCTCATATGATCATGTTGGCCTGCCCAAAGAGACACTCATTCGATTCTTAAGAAGACTTTATATTGCAATAAATCTTCCTCCCTCATGGAATTTTGCATCACATGAAATCACAAGTATATATTTGTAATAAATGAAGGAAGACAAGAAGATAAGAGGTTGAAAAGAAGAATAAGTCATTTTTCTTCCCTTGCTTAAGTGATTACAAGAGGTTGAGATCAGCCTGAGTTTTTGTGGTATTTTTATGAGGTGGATCCAAAGTTTTCTATGGTGGTATTTGTGATCAGTTCAAGTTTTTTTGTGGCAGAGAAAGAGGATGAAATTCGTCCCTAGTATAGACATGTAGCAAACATATTTCTGATGTGAAGTGTGAGATTTCAATGGTAGATAAATACGCATAAATTTGTCCCTAGTATAGAATTAAAGCAGACCTTGACTAACAGCATTTGTGGACAACTAGTGGATGTTTTGACTTGGAATTTTGTGGAGGGTCGACTTGGTACTTTTTGGACTCTGATCTTGGTTAGTTTGTCTATGACTTTGATATATCTTGCTAAATTGATTCTCTAAGAAAAGAATTGTTGAGTTTTTACCCCCAGTGGGTTTTCCCAAGGTAAACATTATGTTGACTCTGTGCATTCTGATCTCTACTTTTCTTATTCTTGTATGGTTGAATTTATGAATTATAATTACTCGAATAAGAAATTGTAAATGCTAAAAGAAGACATATAAATCATCAGAAGCAGTTATCATGTTCAGAAACTAGTGCTAGTCTATATTGCACTTGAATTTTCAATAGGTTTGTGCTAGAGTTAACTTGAGTTTTGTCCTCCAGGAATAGCTCCAAAATTGCTCAAGAATTCGAACAGAAGATATTCCATAAACTAGAAATGATCTTCAATAAATACTCCTTCAATATAGTCATAGGTTCATGAGATATGAACCTATCTCTTCCTCGGGTTCATATCCTTTTTTTGCTTGCAACTCCAAGTTTTTGGCCAAACTTGAGGAGACAAGGCCTTTATTTATAATATTCTAATCACATAAACTAAATTGACATGTCTATTGTGGGGGCGAAGACTTCTTATGACTTAACGAAGTTCAAAATAAGTGGTTTTTTTGTCTTAAAAATATAATTTCTCTTCAATGAAGAGGAGTTAGGAGGCATGTAATATCTCATTGGAAAGGGCTTAAAGAGATCTTTAAGCCTTTGTTAATTTCCTCCTCGGTTAGACATCCCTTTGAGATCAATAACAAATAATTATTCGAACATTTCATATTTTATATACTTGTTATGAAGAAAATATAAGTTTATAATCAAAGTATCATTTCACTTAAATTATCAACAAATAAAATGGAGCTTGTTAATGAGGAAAAATTAAGATTCCCCAAAAACTCAAAAAAAATGTTTTCCAATGTTACTTAAAATCAAAGGGACAATTGCAAGAAAATATATTGTTATTACTATTGTTCCTAATGTGGGTAATAATTATATTACTACCTAATGTGCTAACCAAATATTAGATCCTCAATCAAATATAATTGAAAAAATAGACTCATGGAAAGAAAAACATTATGATATAAGCAATTTGCATGTAATTGAATATTGGAGATTATACTTTTGTATCAAAATTTATTGTTATATCCTTATTTTGTGAGGACAATGACAAAATTATAGGTGAATGATGACAACTCTATGACAAAGCATCGCAATGCCTTTAATATTATGGTGCCTTGATTCATGTTTGTTGATATCAAGATTTCAAAAAAAATACATCATTCTACTATGTTTTTCATCAAATTCATGGAATATTCTAATTGTATCTATTGGGAGTAATATAATGACATAAAATCAATGTGGTTTCATCCATGTTAATAGAAGAAATGAAATGAGAAACCATGGATATTAAACCAAGGATGCTTGTGAAAAGCTACCCTAAAGACAGAAATAAAAGTAACTCCTGAGATGATTGAATTCTAGAAGGGGTCTAAATATCCAAAAAATATTATAAGAAAATGTTGGAAGTGTGGAAAAGTTAGGCACATCAAGAAGGATTGTAGATCTAAATATATTTATGAAAGAAAGGGTTATGACCCTTCCACATAACAGAAGGCTACTTCAAAATGGGATGTGTACTTGGCATCCAAAAGTACACATTTAGATCATAATGCATGGTTAATCAATTCAAGTGAGTTGTTTCACATGAATCCTCATAAGGAGTGGTTTTTTGAATATGAAAAGTGTAATGGAGGAAATTTTATCCTAAAATACGACAACTACAATTACCAAATTCCAAAGGATCCAGTTGTTGCTTAAATATGGAAGGGCTAAGACCCTATTGGTGTTATACGTATTCCAAGTTTGGTGAAGAAATTGATATTTATGAATTAAAGAAAAATCATGCAAGGGTGCAAACTATATTTGAAAATTGTACATTCCATATGATTTAAGGAGCAATGTTTTTGGTGAGAGGAGTTTGGATTGGAATACTATGCAAGTTGTTGGGAAGCATTGTGACTAATGGATGTAATGTTTGTAAATTGTTGTGCATATTCCACTATAATAGTTTGTCATAACAAATCTTATAATATTTTGAAATCTTAGACTATGAAAATTAATTTCTTAGTGGATCTGAGATTAATTAATTATTATATTTTATTGAATATTATTAAATAATGGAAATTAAAAAATGAAATAACATGCACAAGTATACACCATCCACACAAATGAATAGAAGATTTATCCTATGAAACCCAATACGAGAGAAAACCTAGTGAAAAGGTGAGGCCTACGCTCTACTCTCTTTTATTCCATTGTAAATGCACATAAAGAGGAATGAAAACTCACTATGGAGGTACATTTTGATACTATGGCATGAAAAAAATTCTATAGAACCTTACTCCTATGCTATGTTCACAAAATATCTTCCTAGATACAATGCTAAAGAATTGAAGCAACCTAATATTTAACATAGTACGATAGATATCTAGGGGTAGGGTTTTGACTTCCTCAATCCTCAATTGTGATAAGGTTTTGTACCTTCTAAAAACTTTCTCACAATTCCACCCATGGATATCCCCACATGTGAGAGCAATCGAGGGTTTACATGCTACCCATTAGTACCATGGTGATCAACATGGTATGTCAACTTATGGGAGACATAATTTTTCCATATGAGCTCTAAATGAGGTGATTTTCACATTTTTGAAAAGATATCAGTGTGTAAATCAATTTCAAGGGTCTGTGTTAAATTTTCAAACCTTGCAATCCAAAAATATATTGATTAATGCCTCAAAATGGCGCTAAGAGTTTATGGATCCCAATTTTCCAAATTTGAACCTACCACTAAAATGGACCTAGCATGCCTATTCCTCCAATTTTCCCACCTAAAAATAACCAAGAGAGATGAGAAAGTATATGATGATCCAATATAGATCGCCTAATGAAACCATTGTTCCCACAAATGAAAATAATTGAACACCTACTCCCATATAGAGAAGACAATAATCTGGCATCAAGAAATGGGGCATATTGTAGAGAAGGACCTATGTTCTTTACATAGTAAAACTCTAGTTGAAAGCATCCCTAATTATTCATTAAATTTCAATTTCTGTGAACATAGCATGTATGGAAATAGTCAAGTTACATTACAATCTAATTCCAAAAGAGCATAAAGGATTCTAAAGTTAATAAACAATTATGTGTTTAGACATATATTGTCTCATTTATGGATGATTTCTCTTGGAAAACAAGGGTAAATTTCTTATAGAATAATCTAAGGATTTAAATAATTCAAAATGGTTCTACGACTCTTGGGAAAAATATGAACAAATATGGAAACAAAAGTGTTTAGTATGAATAATGGAGAAGAGTTCACTGGGAAAAAAAATTGTACATTTTTATAGATGATGCATAAATTGCATTGCAAAATACAACTCCATACACACCTCAATAGAATGGAATTGCAAAGGGGATGAATTGGAAACTAATGAAAAAGGAAATAAGTATGCCCAATGGTGTAGGCATAGAACAAAGATTATAGTTAGAAGTTATATATATTGCAAATTATATGATCAATGGATCACCTACATCAACATTAGCTAATAAAACTCTTAACAAGGTATGTACCAATGAAAAATCGTCTCTTGTACATCTCAAAGTATTTGGTTATGACACTTATGTGCATGTTGGACATTAAGGCACAAAAAAGTATCTTTATTGGTTATAAAGACAAGTAAGAGGCTACAAACTTTGGAATCCAATAATCAAGAAAATTGATTGTTGTCATGATATGATCTTCGAAGAAGTTAAAAATGATCCAAAACAAGAAGATGAACCAAGAGAAGGAGAATCGTAGAAAATACCATGACTTGAAGAGCGGATAATCTAAATCAACAACGAATATGAGTCAAAGAAATCACATGGGGATCTATCGAATAAAAATTAACTACAAACCTCAATATTTAGAAGATATGTTGAAGTAAGTACATAGACATAAAGCTATAATCCACCTAATTTTCATTTCACCATTGTTTTATATGTTATTAGCTACGATCATAAAACTATTGTAGAGAAAATTGATTTTGCGGAAGGTAAATTCTAGAAGAAAATCATGATTGAATAAATGGAGGCCTTGGACAAAAATGAGGCATGGGACTTGGTTGGGTCGATTGATGGAAGAAAATATATTGGTAGAAAGTGGTTGTTTAAGAAAAATCTCAATGCATAAGCAAAAGTGGAGAAGTACAAAACTCATCTCATAGCAAAATAATATCCCAAGGTGAAGGGAATTGATTATGGTGAGTTTTTCTCTCTTGTTGCTAAATTAAGTTCCTGTAGGTGTTTATTGTCTTTTTTTGCATTTAACCTCAAAGTATATCAACTGAATTTACATATATATTTTCTACATGGGCACCTAGAAGAAGAATCCTACATTAAATATCTTGAAGGGCTCACAGAGAAGGGTAGGGAGTGTTAGAAATCCACACACTCTAGGTATGTTCTATGGTTTAGCTAGAAAACATAAATACACTGAAAATTCCAAATTTTGAACTTTTTCACAATGGAATATAATAGCAATCATATTAATCTATAGTACACAACATTTATGCCCACACTTGTTTTTTTATCAGTCCATTAACAAGAAAAAACACAAGGCTTGCGCACTAGGGATGATGGCCCTTTACATCCTTGTACAATTCCAAATATCAGGTCTAATCCTTTGACCATTTCACCTAGGGTTGAGGCTTTTTCATTTTTTCCTTTTCTACACAAACGACAACATTGTGGAAATCCTTTAACCATTGAAACACATAATAACCCTTAACAAATACCTGGCATCCCTTGCAGAGATTTTTAGTAGTTTTCAACCATGTTTCCCACTTAGAAAACTTAGCAAAATATCCAATATCAGTTTTATTTCATTTACCTACTCCTTTAGCCCTCATCCCTATTGTTGTATCTCAGTCAAGCCTCTGCCTGCTCCCTTAGAAATACATCTCCCTTTTCTAACGCTTGGACTACTCCTTTATCCCAGAACCAACATAGAAAGGTGTGCGACCAAGTCTTTTAGCCCTCAACCTGTATTTTGTGCTCCATTTAGGTTGTTATCAGTCCTGTGGCCAGCCTATCTCACCCTCAACCCCATCTTTTCTAAGACTTGATCCTTTTACATAGACTTCCACAAATCTATGACATTCCTCCCTAGTCGCAGCCTCCTTTAGTTATAATTGCATCCTTCTCAACCCTCTAAAACAAGTCCTACTTGGCCTCCTTCCAACCATATAAACTTGGTCTTGTCCACAGACTCTATCATTAATCAGTTGTCCTCAAACTTTCTCCTATATCTAGCCACTTCTAACCTCTTCCACAAGAAGAATTATCCTCCATTCTCCTTGTCTCCAAGTCTCTCAATTGATTACTTATTTACACATGTCCTTAAGTCCCTTAGGAATCCCCTTTGTCCTTCAAGAAACCTCCAACACGACCTCAACATTAACTTAGATTTTTAAATGCTCTTCATTGGGTTCAAAGCCCACTCACTTTGGCTCCAAAACCCCGAACTTGGGTGAAAAGCCCACACACCACATTTTATGGGCATTTCTCTCTCACAAGCCTAGCACCAAGGACATGTGAGAGTATATCCTGATGTTACCCAATCTTAACACTCCCTCTTAGTGATGGAGGTACTTCCATTCCTTGGAACTCTCTCGATTTCCCACACTAGAACACAATCATATTCCATGATTTCTCTCTAACATTCATCATAAGCTTCATATTTCATTATAGAAGGAAAACCTACTACAAGAACAAAACCCTTCTTAGAAGCTTCCTTACTACTAGAAGCCTCCTACTTCTTCTTTTCCTGATAAGACTTAAAGCAAGTCCATGGCTCCTTCTCCTCAAATATGGAAGTCTCATTTCTTCTTTTTGACGATGCAGTCTTGTGGGGTTGTTGACTCTCGCTTTGAATCGGCGATGTGATAGCCCTTTTTCTATCGCTCTTGTAATTTCCACTATGACTTGTAATTCATGTAAAAATTGTGGAAATGTAAACACAATTATTGGGCTGAGAAGAGTGGACACAAATTTAAAGGTTTGAGAAGGAGTTTCCTGGGAATTGTTTAACTTGGGACTATTCACTTAATTGCTACTAGTTTTCTGGTTGGGTTTAATGGCCTGCATGGCAATGTTATGAATATAATTTAAGTATAAGTAATAAATATAGATAATAAATAATAATCATAATAATGTGTAATTAGATAATAATTAGTTAAACAAAGAGGCATGTCTAAGGAGACATGACCGTTCATAAAGGGATAGTTTATAGGGGATATAAGTAGGCCCTCAATTTCAATTGTATCAGCATTCTCATTCATGCATTTTAATATATATTCTTGCATTTCAATGGAGATCTGCATATTCCAAGTCTTCTAGAGTATTTAACTTGAAGAATGAAACGAACTTTGTTCGTTCCATTTGGTATCAAAGCCACATTGGACTATCCCGACCTTTAGCCATCAATTTGTCGTCAACTTGATTTTTGTCGTAATCAAAGTGTTTCACTATATAGTTGGAGATTCTCTATCAAGCATTTGGCCATTTTAAAAATATATATATAACAAAGGGAAAGGTTAAAAAAGAGATTAGAAAAATCCAAAAAAAAAATAAAAAAAAAAGTGATTACATATTAGAAAAAAAAGAGTTCAACATAATATATATATATTATATTATATTATATAAATAAAGACCATTATAAATAAAAAAAAAACCATTTAAGAAGCAAAACAATAATTTATATATATATATATTATATATAATATATTTATATATAATATATATACTATATTATATATATATAATTACAATAATTTTGGCCACTCATCGGAGCATTAGTTAATCTTCAATTATTATCAGTCTTTGTACAATGATAGCAGTAAACAAAAGGAACACAAATGCACACAGTTTTTAAGGTGGAAACCCCCTCTGGGACAAAAACCACCTGAACGCTTTTCTAATAATTCTTTAATCTTCAACTCCAATTGAAAAGAAAGCTCCAACTTCCTAGAATCTAGAAAAGCATTTTTTTCCACCTCCCACTAGATGGACGCCCCAATGCCTGAGATTCTTCATTATTCAACTAAACGGATGCCCTAACACCCAATGATCTACAATTCACCCTAGCACGACCCTTACAATGATTGTATGTAGTGTTGCCCACTTGAAGATTTCATGTGGTGAAATTCTTATTGTTATTCTGCACCTTGATTGTTTCTCTTGTCATGCTACCCTTTCTCACTCTTCATAACATTAGACTATGCATTGATTCTTCTCTTGATGAATATATAATACCTACAAAAAGTATTCAAGGAAATACCCATGACATGATAATAGCAAAACTTACCTCATCCTGCAGAGCATATGTCAATGCTAAACAAAATCAACAAATTAGAATACAAAGAACCTAATGCAATTAAGAGATTAACATGCATATACATAATATACTTATCTAGAGCTTACCTTTGCTGCATCATTTTGCTGCACCTTGCTCTTTGTTTCCCTAGAAAGTTAGGTCCTTTGCAGCGCTTGACAACACTTGATCTAGTTTTTTTTTTTGCCTTCTAGGAGCACGATATTTAATCTGATGTATCTCTGTGATTTCCGATCCCCCAATATGTGATATTTAGTCATGCAGTAGCCCTCCGCGTCTTCTTTCCAATGCCACAAGTCTGACCCGATTTGGATTCTTCAATGCAAAGTTATGCCCAATCTCTCACAATGACCTAATAATGGACTAGTTCAATAGAGCGAACTTGTATTGCGTGCCATGTGTCATTGTTTCCTCATACAGCTCTGAAATTGATATACGGAAAACTACATTTCGTGCACTATCCATCACTTTTTATAGAATTCCAATCTGCTTCTCAGAGAGAGAGTTATGACTATTTTCCCAAGGTCACCTCTTTGAGATGAAATTCAGGATCCTTACAAAAACCCTAACTTCCACATATCATATCTCCAAAAATACAAAGAAACAAGATCTGAAATTTGGTCACAACATTCATCCGGATTTCGACTCAAATGGGTTTTAATTTCAGCATCTACGACTTAGCAGAAATAAAGTTGTAATGAAAATTCCATGATCACTACTTTGGGAGGATATATGAGATTTCTTTTTATAGAGTTGAGAGGGGCTTCTATAGAGAATGTTGGAGGGATTTTAGGAGATTAAAAAATTGTTAATTATTGACTATTAAATGACCAAAATCAATGATAAATCCCATGCCACAACCCCATGGGGTTTTAGCCCACTAATTGGGGTTACTACCTTCAATCTTGAATAACTTACAAACCATGAGGAATTACGAGGAGAGCTATATATCGATAGAAAGATATTTTTTAGTAGAGTATTCCTATAATGGTTATGAGATGAGAAACCATGAATGATGATTCCCAATGTGCCATGGAAGTTCTGTTGGCATTATGTTTCTGGTATGGTTATATGTTACAGATATTGTACTTGATGGCAACACCCATGGCATGGCTCTCAATATGATGAGAATTAAGAAGTACGCAGGAGAAAATTTCATGGAATTTTATGCAGAGAAAAGTTTATAAAAGTTTATTTCATGTGGAGAAAAGTTCACGGAATTTTATGCAGAGAAAAGTTTATTTCATGTGGGAAAACTTACCTTTGGTCCATGGTAGTTAGTCCTTGGAATTTGAACCTATGGTTTTTGGACCATGGCATCTCGACAGACGTGTTGATCCCTAGTATTGAGTTGATGTTATTGGTTTGTTATGGTTTTTGCCCGTGGTATTGGTCCATGATTTGAGGAAGAGCTTGCCTATATAAAGCAAAGGAGATCATTTGGCTTGTGTATGCTTTTGGGTTGAATATCTTAAGATCTGAAATATTGGGGTATTGTTTCAAAAGCTCGATCTATATGAAAGTGAAGTGGAAAGCAAATCTGTGAAGGGTGATCTCTCGAGCGCTGCA
>APFE031195069.1:61638-97037 GCA_000404065.3 Pinus taeda | reverse complement strand
AGGTGTTCTGGGTTTAGTTTTCTGTTATTGTGGATCTGGTTATCTGGGTGACTTACTGGTACTTGATGATCATTTGATATTTATGGATCCAGTTTGAAAATTTATTAAAAGTGGTCCTTGAAAGAAAAGAAGTAGGGGGTTGTAGCTCCCTTCCAGGAGAGACTGGAAAACGAGAGAGAGTTGTAGCTCTCTGCAGGTTGCAGCCTGCGTACTGGTAAAGGACTGCACCATTACAAGACCATTGTAAAAGGACTTTCTAATTTGAAAGAAGATAGAGACATATTGCAGCAGGTGGTTTTCACCCACATTGGGTTTCCACCTTATATCTGGTGTTCTTTGATGTGATCGTCTGTTTTTCTTGTTCATGCTCATTGTTTTATGGTACTGATATGCAAAAATAATTCAAAGTATAAATAAGGAAGAATTGTTAAAAGGACTAGATAATACTGATTCACCCCCCCTCTCAGTATTATTTTCAACAAGTTCAAGGTCATCCTTGGTGCTTCTTAGGTTGACATCAATGACAACCTCAGATCGTCTTTAGATCAACATAACGGAAAGTCAAACTAAAAAATTTCCCTATTGACATCTGAATCACAAGAGTATACAACTCAATCAACCTACGTATATGTACCATTTAGAACAAGAAAAACAAATTGATGTTTTGAAGAATATTGAAGTAAGCTCAATCTAGCCCTATGATGACAGTTCGCTACAAATTTTTAGTGATCGGAATGTTCCATAGAAGATTAATATAGGATGGTCAAACCCATTTTAAATCCGACAATTTTTCTTATCACTCATAGGATCATATCAACTTGTATCAACGAAGATGACAGTTATGAGACAAGAAGACATTCGAAACAGAAAAAAGAGATCAAGCCTTTTCATTAGTGAGCTTTGAGGACAGATTTTTGAAGGGGAAGGCAATGTTATAAATATAATTTATGTAAAAGTAATAAATATAGATAATAAATAATAATCATAATAATATGTAATTAGATAATAATTAGCTAAACAAATAGGCATGTCTAAGGAGACATGACCATTCATAAAGGGACATTTGCATAGGGTATATAAGTAGGCCCTCAATTTCAATTGTATCATCATTCTCATTCATGCATTTTAATATATATTCTTGCATCTCAATAGAGATCTACATATTCCAAGTCTTTTGGAGTTTTTAACTTGAAGAATGAACTTTATTCGTTCCAGGAAAGCATGGAGGTTGAGTGTGGGCTTCCTCATTTAAGGACAAGCCCATACCACATGCCCTCGAAGGGCGTGTGGGGTGGTCAACACATAAGAGGGGAGACCAAGGGTCGACAAAAGAAAAGAGTCCAATGGGAAAAGAGAAAGGGGCAAGATTCAACATTCAGACATTGAGATAGATGGATACAAAGAGTAGATTCATAGCAAAAAATGATTCGAGCAAGAGTGAAGTTCTCACATAGGGAGTATTTTGAGGTAGGCATACAGGATCTATGAGGTGAAATTGTAGAAGGAAATGCAAGGAGAAGCATTGGTGCAAGAGCAGGAGCATGCAGGAGGACGAAAAATGTAGTTTGGATACATGTTGGTTTAGTGGGTTAGAACCACTATGTTCTCTTGATCCCTGCATAGTAGACGCGGAGGAGCGTGGTTGAAAAGACAAGAAGAGAAGAAGCAAGTGGAGAGACTATGCATTATAGAGTCTTACAAGGTGGAGCAAATGGAACACAGTGTACTCTAGAGTCATCGTAAGTAGAGGGAAAACTTTGTGTATGTTTGAAATGCCTGCGGGTTAGTTGGTGGAGACACTGTGCATTCTGGAATTGTGTGAGGTGGGGTAGGTGGAACACGGTGGGCTCTATTTTCCTGGTTAGCAGAGAGAAAACTATGTGTTACTGATATCTACAGGGTTAGCATATGAAGATTTAGTGTGCTCTAGATTCCTGATTGAACAAGTGGAGACATTATGGGATATAATCTTGTACTGAACAGGTAGAGACAGGGTGGTCTCTAGATTCCTGTGTGAATAGATTTATTGGCCTTAGTTTAAATTCCCATGAGCACTTACTCCTCAAACTCTAAATTTGTCTTAGGGGTGGTCATTTGCAAGAAATATTGCAGTGTAGTTGGCCTATGGTTAGGTGGAGAGTTTAAGTCCCTCCCTTAGTTTCCAGTCATTAAACTATATAGATAAGTGCATCTACTTGTATTTCTATTGCATTACAAATGTTGAATGATATTGTTATAGGTTATAACAATAAATTTATCAGTATTGCTTATGGAGGAATGTTGTTATTCCCAGTTGCCTTAAATGAGATACATGT
Organism: Pinus taeda; assembly: GCA_000404065.3. Classification (NCBI taxonomy): domain Eukaryota; kingdom Viridiplantae; phylum Streptophyta; class Pinopsida; order Pinales; family Pinaceae; genus Pinus; species Pinus taeda. The sequence continues at coordinate 94,722 of APFE031195069.1, read as the reverse complement.
GTGGTTTTTCTCATGATTTGAGAGGGATTTGAAGATCCCTTAGTGTTGATACTTTCTTGACTGCAGGGTTGATTACATGACATGTATAGATATTTGTTGAGTATAGTTAATTGTCACTCTATGTGATTTCTATGGTTTATTATGTCATGAATATTGTGGATATTTGTTATTATGGACTGGTGAAAGTCCATTGTTGATGTTGTGTGTAACATGATATACCAGTGGATCTTATAGTGCCTATTAGTTTCTTTATGCAATTAATGGAATTTTGTTTGTCTAAAGTCGCAATTAAGTCTCATTTATAGTTTAACGGAGTTCTATGTCTATGGTGTTGAAAGTCTTATTTCCTTTCTATGGCCATGTCTAGTGGCTAGAATGATGGTGTGGGAATGAGAGATTCATCCCTATTGTAATATCGGTGTTGAGCATTACTCGTCACCAAAAAAGGCTTTGTAAGCCATCAGAGTCTTTAAGACTTCTAAGCCTAGTTCCCGTTGATCAACGGGCTTGCGCTTAGGATTATGGATCCCTACTAGACTCGCAATAGATTTCAATCCTACAAAGGTTGAGAAATATTAACCGATATATTTAATTCTTTGGAAATAGAGATGTGCCTCCATAGGATAGGTATTCTCGATGTTATCCACAAGGTCGTGAATTGACAGGAGGAACAAAGTTAATGAGAGCATGGGAAAGGAAGTTTATGTCACCTATCATGGTTGTTCATGTCACATCGTGCCAACGTTTCCAAGAGGCTTCGGGGAAAGTGGGCACGATTGACAGAGGACACAAGATGGAAAATTCCCATCACTTGTCGCCATAATTTTTCGTCGCGTCATGGAGGAGGGACAATGGTTTCATCCACATGTGGTTGTGTTGATGATATTTCCAGAGGGCAAGATAGAATGTCCTTACCATTGTTAAATGGGAAAATGTTGATTCGCACAAAGGTCAAGGACCAAGCGGGACCCATGACTTAACTTGAGGTGGAAAATGGAATGTGGGACAAAAATAATGTGTACATGTGACATGGCATGGTTTCCAACATAGAACATTGTCAACGTGACATGTGGTAGGAAGATATGGCCTTTTAAATGGCCAAGAGATTGGTCTTTGGATTACACGTGGCACCATTATGCATTGCCACATGGAAGGACAACATCACCCTGATGTCAACATGGAATCAATAAGACATGGTAGAAGTGGGTTTCATGAAGGCCTATGTTGATGTGGCAATAAGTTACATGTGGTTGTGGTTTGTGGCTCCACTTGGCATGGGGTGTTATATGGTGTTGATATTGATTTTCAATGCATCCAAGACTAGTGTAGTTTTTCAAAATTGATAACTACTCCAATGATATATTTAACATTATTTTTTGCATTCCAATCATAAAGGAGTTATACATGAAAACCTTTAACCATTCACTTTCAACAATAGATCATTAGAGATCACAATGAACAGTAAAACAAGAGACAAGAGACATTAGAAATAAGGTTTCAAGCCACGGAAAAACCCACAAGGGGAAAACCCAACCAATTCTTTCCTTATGAGAGATAAATTGTGTTCATCAATAGTACATCAGAAAATTCCAACAAGATTCCAACAATCTGACCTCAAAATTTTCAATTCAAAACCAGTCAATGATGAGAGATAAATTCAACGTTGGTCAAAGATTACATTCTACATAGAGGGGTCTAATTTTGGCATGTGGTAGCTAAACAAAGGGTCGAAATTTGGCCCTAAAGTTGCCTCAAATACCAATCAATGAGCCAGTCAAATCCTTTGGTCAAAGCCTCAATCAAACTATGTGATCAACACAAGTCAATGAGCTAGGAAAAGGACAAACTATTAGTCAAATAAAGTCAATATATCTCTGCAATCTTCGGCCCTCCAATACAGTCAAATAGATGTGAAATGTCCCAGGTTGAAAAAAGTCAAATATAATATTAAATGTTGGTCAATGAAAATTAGAAAGCCTCCATGACTCCTTCGAATCTGTAATGTCTCTCTATGATTTCAAGTTGAACTTGAGTGCGATGAGATAGTCCAAATGAATTCCAACAATGCCATATTTATACGAGTCATAAGAGGTGGGTTTTTCACACATCTGGGGTCGACTTGATGATTATGAAATGGAATTGTTCAAGGTCAAAAATATTAATTTCCTCCATTGTCTGCCAATGAAAACGCCAACCATAGCTACCTAGATTTCAACACTTCATCTTAGCTAGGGAGGCACTTTTCATTCTCTCTCAAAATCAATTTCCCCAACCAATCCATAGGTCTCCTAGCTCACAGCCTAAGGTACAAACACAAGTCTCTATCTCTATCAAGATCAATCTCCTCAAGCAATCCATAGGTCTCCTAGTACTCATCCTAAGGGAGAGATCATCAATCTTGTCATAAGAAAAGATACACAACATCCAACACATCCCACAATCCACAACCCCATGGTATTTAAGTCAATATCCCACTGAGAGTTGGACCAAACCAAACACATGGACAGGGTACATCTTCCCGACCATATACAAGGTCTCCCAACCCACAACCTACTGAATAAATCCCTATCTCAATCATATACACAAAGAACATATATTTGACCATAAACAAGGTCTCCCAACCCACATCCTAAGGGAGGAATCCATATCTCTCAGTCCATGACCTAAGGGAGAGAACACAAAATCAATCCATACCTCATAGCAAAGCTCCTCGACCAAACTCATTGGTCTCCTGGTCCATTGACCTAAGGGAGTGACAATCTTCCCGACCAATCCATAGGTCTCCCGACCATAGCCTAGGGAATATTTTCCATCACATGATATTGTATAGTCAGTGCTTCCTCTCACTTAGATAGGGGTTATAAACAACTCCAAGTTTTTCTCTCAAATAAGAAAATTGCATATGGGACAATGACTTTGTCAACACATTAGCAACTTGTTCATTAGTATGGAGATATTCGAACTTCATAACTCCCCTTTGGGAAATATTCCAAATAGTGATACTTAATCTCAATATGCTTCGACCTGTCACAGAAAAACCAAGTTCTTAGAAAGCTTCATATAGCTTTGATTGTCACAATATATAATGGTTGATTCTGGCACTTGATCAAACAAACCAGCAAACAATTTTTGAAGCCACACAACTTCACAACAAGAAAACATGCAACAATATTTTCAGCTTCAACCATACTTAGAGCATCAGAAGTTTTATTTCTACTAGACCATGAAATCATAGTGGATCCCAAGCCAAAATAGAATCCAAAGGTGCTCTTCCTATCATCAGAGCTACCAGGCCAATCAGCATCAGTAAATCCATGCAGCTGTTATTCTCCATTAGAAGCATATTTCAAGCCATATTCAATAGTACCATGCAAATATCTCAAAATATGTTTCGTTGCAACTCAATGTACATGTTGGGGCTCAACCAAGAATATGCTCAACGTTTTCACAGCATAACAAATATCAATTCTAGTATTCACAAGATAGTTTAATGGGCCAATTAGTTTGTGATACATAGAAGAATCAATCAAATCGCAATAATAATCCCATATATTCTTCAAATTGTCCCCATAGGTGTGTCCATTGACTTGCAATCCATCATACCAAATATTTGAAGGATCGAAATAGTGTATTGTCCTTGGTCAACAAAGATTCAATCAAGATTTTTCCAAATTTCCAATCCCATATAGTAATGCATGAGACCAAGATCCTTCATTTCAAATTCATAAAGAAACTCCCTCTTACACTAGACAATCATAACCTTAGCCTCAATCATAAACATATCATCCACATATAGTAGAAACATCAAGGGCTCCCCATCAACAACTTTAAAATACAAGTTTGGATCAGCATTGCTCTTTTTGAAACCAAGACTCATTAGATACCCATAAATATGAGAATACCATGCATCAGGGACTTGCTTCAGCCCACCCAAGGCTTTCTTCGATTTGAAAACATGTTTTTTCTCTATCATGGACCTCAAACCCCTGAGGTTGCTCAATATAGACTTCCTCTTCAATGACCTCATTTAGAAAAGCAATTTTGACATCCATTTGATGCAATTTCCAACTTGCAATAAAAACAAGAGCAATGGTAGATCTAATAGATGCATACCTAGCAATGAAAGCAAATATATCTTCATAGTCTTCTCCCTCTTTTTGGAGAATCCGCGACCCAAAAATATAGCCTTGTACTTTTCAACACTTCCATTAGTAGCATGCCTAATTTTGTAGATCCAGTTTGAAGACACAACAGACTTCCCGCTTCAGGCCTTAGCACAATTTCCCAAACACCATTATTTATTATAGATTGATATTCTTCAATCATGGCATCTTTCCAAACTTTTTCCTCATATGGCTTGAATTCAATGATCTTTCACATCAAGGTTGTATAACTATAGTACCTCTTCGGCTTCTTTCTTTCCTGGAAGGTTCCACAAGCTGCAGCATGTCCTTCAGCTTCCTTTAATGTTCTTTCAAGCCAGGAAAGTCTCTTTCTAGTCTCAGGTACAATAGCTCGTGTATATTCAATAATTTCATGATCATAAGATTCTTCATGAGGATATTGGTCCATCATTTCAAGTTCTTTAGACTTTGATTCCACATTCTTCAGAGCCACTTGTATATCATCATCAGAGTCCAATTGTGAACCTTTGGACTTCCAGAAAGTAGCATCTTCATCAAATATAACATCCCTACAAGTCTCAATATAAAGTTTCCCTAGAACATAGACCCTAAAGGCCTTTGAACCTTCACTATAGCCCACAAAATTTCACTTCTTTCCAAAAGCCTCCAACTTTGTCCTCTTCTCCTTAGGAACACAAACATAAAAAAGACAACCAAAAATTCTCAAATTCTCAACATTGGGTCTCTCACCTGTAAATACTTCTTTGAGATTCTTGTAATCTAAGACTTGATGTGGGCATCTATTTTGAACATACACAACAACCTTCGTAGCTTCTCCCCATAGAAACATTGGTAACTCTTGATCATGAAGAATGGATTTGGTAGCTTCCATAATAGTCATGTTATTTCTCTCTACATTTCCATTTTGTTGAGGATAGTAGGGAAATATCAACTCCCTCTTAATTCCAACATCCCTATAGAAATTAATCAATTCCTTGGATACATATTCATCACCATTATCAAACCTCAAGGTCTTAATCCTTCTTCATGTATCATTTTTAACTTGAGATTTGAATTCACGAAACTTCTCAAATATTTGATCCTTGGACTTTACAAGATAAATCCACGTTTTGTGAGAATAACCATCAATGAAAGATACCTAATAAAAGTTTCCATCCAAATTCTTATCAGACATAGGCCCACAAACATTAGAGTGCACAAGATCCAAGATTCCTTTGGATCTATTATCACTATTAATACATATTCCTTTTACATTTTTCCCAAGGGAACAACCCTTTCAAACTCCAACATGATCAACATTGATTTTTGGTACATGCTTAACAAAATCTTTCATTCTATTGAAATATTTATAATTAATATGAGTGTACCTTCGATGCCATTTCTCACAAAGATCATTAGTGTTATGAAGCAAAGCTTGAATTGAATGTCCAAGGAGACGATATAGGGCTCAAATTTGTACACCAATGACCTTGGGAGATTCAAAAGAGGAATCATTCTTCCATACTAAGACTTGTCCATCAACAAAAGCAATTATATATCCTTTGTCTTCAAGAGATGAGATGGACAACAATTTTTTCTTCAAACCAAGAACATATAGAATACTGTTAAGTTTAATATTACTTCCTTAGTCCAATTGAAAGTATGATGAGCCAATACCTTTGACTCATATTTTCCATTGTCTCCAAGCTCCACTCTTTGTGTTATCTTATTTTCAACCAATTCATTGAGATGATCATGTTTCCCAGCCATGTGCCTAGAGGCTCCATTGTCCATCAAACATATCTCATCATGACCTGCAATAGTACCTACAAAAAGCAGAATAAAATGAGTATTCTTCATTAGCATCTCTTTTCTTAGGCCTCCTCTTGGATTCATCAAGATTAACCACAAAATCATGGTGCTTCCTCTTTCGATCTCCATTCCTTTGATAGTCATTCTTTGATTTCTTTGAGGACAATGATCTTGATAGTGACCATATGCTTAGCAACGATATCATTGAACAATAGTAAACTCTCTTATATCTCTTCTATCTTGAGAGCGAGGAGATCATCTTCGAGGTGTAGGTTCCCTTCTTGGAGCATATTTCAAATTTGGTCTTCTACCAAAACTTCTTTGAAAGCTTCCAAAATTAGGTCTTCTTTTATTCTTCTTGCAATGAGATGTTAAAGCTTCTTCATTTGTATCTTCAATAGGATCTCTTAAATGAAGTATTGACTCTTATTGAGTGTAGCAATCCCACAATTTATCAAATCAAGGTGCATTCGCCCTTACACTATTGCTTCTTTCAAAAGGATGCCAAGATCTAGGCAAGCCACCCAAAGCCACAGCTACAAATTCCTTGTCAAATGCTTCTTCTCCAATGTGCTCGAGTTGATCTCTTATTTGACAAATATTTACAAAATGGGAAGCCACTATATCATTCTTTTTCATCTTGATATTGCGAAGTTGACCCCTCAAGTTTATAAATGGATTGATGTTGTTGATAGTTTACAAACCAGTGATTTCATCATACGTTCCCTTCAATTTTTGGTGATCAACAATATAAGGAATTATATTATCCCTAAGAAATTCTATAAGGATGCTTCTTTCCAAAATTCCATCTTCTTGAAACTACTCTTTTCCTACTTGATCAATTGGTTCAATCACTTTACCTATAACAATGCCCAAAACCTTATGCCTTGCAAGTATTAGATCGGCCCTAGCCTTCCATGCCCTGAAATTAGTAGCTCCTTCAAGCTTGTTCTTTGTCTTCATGAAGGAATTCATGATGAAGATGAAGATGACCAATCATAAAATCAAAAGATGAAGAATTCCAAACTCTTCAAGGTGATATCATAGCTCTTTCTCTCCACCAAATCTCTTATACCATGATTATTTTCTAGTGCATCCAAGATTAGTGTAGTTTTCCAAAATTGATAATTACTTCCAACGATATATTCGGTATTCTTTTTTGCTTTCCAATCATAAATAAATTATACATGAAAAAATTCAACCATTCACTTTCAACAAAAGAGCATTAGAGATCACAATGAATAGTGAAACAAGTGACAAGAGACACCAAAAATTAGGGCAAAACCCACAAGTGGAAAACCCAACCAACTATTTCCTTATGAGAGAGAAACTATGTTCATCAATAGTACATCAGAAAATTCCAACAAGATTCCAAAACTCTAACCTCAAAATGTCCAAATAAAAACCAATGAATGATGAGAGAGAAAGTCAATGTTGGTCAAATATTACAGTCTACACATATGGGCCAAATTTTAGACTGTGGTAGCTTAACAAAGGGCCAAAATTTGCTCTTGAAATTGCCTCAGAAAACCAATTAATGAGCCAGAACAAGGATGAAATATCACTCAAACAAAGTCAATATATCTCTGCAATCTTCGTCCCTCCAAGAGAGTCAAAACCTCAATCAAAAAGATGTAAAATAGCCCAAGTCAATAAAATTCAAACAAAATATTAAATGTTGGTCAATGCATATTAGAAAGCTTCCTTGACTCCTTCGCACATGTCATGTCTCTCTATGATTTCAAATCAAACTTGAGTGTGTTGAGATGGTCCAAACGAAGTCCAAGGATGCCATATTTATATGTGTCATAAGAGGTGGCTTTTTCACACACATGAGGTTGACTTGATTAAGGTTAAAAAGATGAATTTCCTCCATCGCTTTCCAATGAAAATGTCGACCATAGCTACAACAGTTGACATGGTAGTTGAAGACTGCATGGAGCAATATGAGTGCCATTGAGTGCTTGCCTTGGGGCTAAGAAACACTCAGTGAGATGGATTTTAAAACTCGCATGGAGCTATGGAGTATCATTGAATGTTATCCTTGGGGATGAGAAACTATGTAGTGCTTGTGACACCAAGAAAGAAAAGAGTAACCAAAGATAAGTATTAATTACAGTTTGAAGAAATTCTTTGTTTAGGTTGTGATTTGAAATCGACTTAAAAAAATTATGGTTAACTTCATAAATAAATATGTTGATGAAGACATGTTTGAATTGACTTAAAATTCTTATGATGGAACTCATAAGACACATCTACTCATGATGCAGAATAACTATTGAACTATCTAGCACAAATACATGGGGCTGACTACAAGGGGGTGCACTTTGTGACAACCCTAATTTTCGACACTCTAACATCAGCATGGAGTCAAGAAGATGTGATAGAAGTGGGTGACATGGAGGCTTATGTTGATGTTGCAGCAAGTGATATGTGGCAGTGGTTTGTGGTGCCACCTAGCATGGGGTGCTACGTGGTGCTAATGTGGTAGCACACATGGTTGCAATCCATGTCACCGTGTATTTGGAGATCATGGAGGTATTTATAGTTCCTTTATACCATGGGGCATAGGGTAAACACATGCCACGTAGGAGACAAAGCCACTGGAAGAAGATCATCCCCATCATTTAACATGAAAATGTGTGGCACATCGTGAAGGTGTGAATGGGATACAATTCTTACGAAATGATGTGGGTGAGGTGGCGCTATTATGCTATGACATGGAACGCTCCATAACGGACCTCATATGAGGTGGTAGTTCCACATGTATACATGTGGAAAATCCTTACTAATGTAGCAGGGGTTACTAGGCTCAAACTTCAAATGGGCATAACTCTTGATCAAGCATCAAATCGAGATAAAATTCATATCGCTAGTAAGCTCTCAATAAGTTGAATGTGATGGTTATATTCAAAGTTAATTTTTCTAACTTTGGGAAAGGAGGAAATTTTATAACCCCATCTTCATAAAGAGACCATGGAGTTCGGTTTAATTAAAAGTAACACCTCCCATTCAGTCAAGTTTAACCCAAGGGGAAGAGAGGAAGCATTACAAAATGGTATCAAAGCATCCAGGTTCAACACTTGGAGTGGATGGGCTCAAGACAAATGAAATAAAAGAGCAAAGGTTCTACATTGGACCTTTGGAAAGAAAAATTTGGAACTATGTTATAAAGTGCAATGTTTTCTAGTAATTGTTTGTTGTGTGCAAGCGGGTGTGGGTTGTAGCACGGTGACTGATGATTATGTGATGATAGAAAAATGTGTGTTGTATGCATATTAGTGTTGATATCATAATTTGGAAAGGACAGGACTCACAGATTTCTTATATGTTAGTTTGTTTGCCAACTAACTTAGCTTGTAGTTGTTTTGGCTACTAGTCTTGGTAAAAGGTTGATTTCAAACCTAATGATGATATGAATATAAGCATACTAATATGCAATTTTACTCTTAGAATATATGGACAACATGAATTGTACATATGTGACTAACATCATATTAGCATGCATCTTACCAACATGTATGGTGTTGGCATGGCAAGGTAGCAAGTCAATTTTTTTTATTCTGATAGAACTAATGGCTATGTGTGTGTGACAACACCTAAGAAGATCCATTTGCAACAAGAAATAAAAGCATGGACAGCAGTATGGTGCAACATAGCATGGACCAAGTCCATCATGAGCAATAAATGGAAATTTCCCCTAATAAATTAGAAATATTCAAGAGCTTGAAAGTTGAACAAAAGATTTTCAAGGCAAAAAATAAAAGGCTCGTTAGAAAGTAAAAAGAGAAGGCAGGGTTGAATACAATGCTACTAAAACACATGTAATACATGCAAGATTTATTACACTGAAGCATTATCCTCTGAGGACATCAAGGAAAGTCATGCTGACAAGGTCAGAGAGAAACCTCATGAGGCTGGAAAGAAAATAAATCAAGTTTCATGTTGGCACTATGGAGAGGAACACTTGAGAACAAACAATGAAAGAAGAAAAATTATTGTTTCTTGTGAATTCCAAGCACATGAACAAATAATTTGTAATATAGAAAGAGATGATGGAACTTGCCCTAAGATCTCTAAGATACTGAAAAGTTCTTTCTTGAACTATTTCGAGGGATGCTGGAATTTTGAGGTTGTTACAAACCTTGGAAAAGACTCGGTCTAAAATTTTTTGTATATATATCGGTGAAGGACACACTTTGAACATCATAACTCATGTGATTGATTTATTGTGGGTTAATGAATGATGGAATTGTTTTGCATGTTTTGTTGTTATCGTTGGCTGCAATTTTTCTTCTTGTTTTTGTTGGTTGACTTTGAGCATGGTCATGTTGCTTTGTCTTTTTTCAAGTGTTTTCTATCGTGGGTTTCTTTCTATTTTCATTATGTCTTGTTTCCTTTTGTGGTTTGGTCTTGGTGGTTTGTTGGGTGTGGGAAAGGAAAGAAAAGGAGCTCTATAGAAGAGCTTAATAAAATCCAACTAGAAGTGTAAAACATTGGTTAAGCCATGTACATAAGATAAATGGCATTGGAAGGGAGAAGAAGATGGCAGAACAGGTAGATGGACTAGTTGGGTCCATATGAACTAAATAGACAGAGACATGACAGAAATAAATATAGCATAAGAAATGTGTCCCATATCTGGAAACTATTTATGGCTGATATACATATAGGTGTATTTTGTGTTTTACGAACGTGTGAAAAATGGGAAATTGAAATAAAGTTATGAGGAGATTAATCGGTTTGAAAGGCCATTAGTTGAGAACCATCATGGTAATAAGATCACTTATTGATCTATAAAATATGATCATTGTGTCAATGGTATGAAAATAGAATTGGTACTTACCATGTTTTGGGTAAGACATTGAGGTTACTTAATGGATTTCATGTTGTATGAAACATCATTGGGAAAGTGGGAAGGAACAACTCATTGTTTTTTATTATTATTATTACTACATTTTGTTTATGCTCATGATATTTGTTGTGAGCATGAATGAAAATGATAAAGGGCGGAAATTGATAGTGTATGGTTAGAAAGATGAGGACAAGATGGAAGCGAATACAAATGAATATGCCTTTATGAGGTTTTCATTGAAATCTATGAATTGATAAGTTGACGAGCTACTAGAGATTGCAACAGCAGAAATGTTGCCAAACAATTGTACATTTACAAAGGCTTCAATTGAAAGTGTTGGTAGTGACATCCGAGTAAATAAGGCAAGAAATCAGCCTAGCTAAAGGTGTAAAGGAAAGGATTTGGTGATAATTCCTTTAAATGAATCTGAAAATTGATATTTCAAATTAATGCATACTTGTATGGATACTAGGAAGTGGTATGGTGAAGGCAGTGCGCCCTCAATATGAAATATCACAATGATTTTTGCAATGCGTACTGACTGAAATAGAGAATTAAAATGCTAATGAGTTTAGAGTTATGCATTTCTCGGTTTAAACTTATTAGTATGTTGGAATGAATGTATATTATGCCATTTCATTTGACAAGTCATCGTCAGGAATCATCCCAATAGAGGGATGATTGATTAACGTTCTTAAAGTCTGATGATTATATGAATGGCATGTTTGCAATAACGCGATGAATTTATCCAATAAGATCACATGTCATGTAATAGATCCATCAACCAAGTGTGAACCTCTTTTGCTAACTATTATTATGCTAATTTGCTTATGACAATTATGTGCCATGTTTTTATAATGTTTATGACAAGAAAATGCTTAAATGTTAAATATTATATTAGCAAGTATTCTAACAATAACTAGATTCCTTGGTCAAATCATGAGGCACATATATCGTTGAGTGCTAGCTTGGGTTGAGAAAATCACTCAGTGCTTATAATTCGTTGAGTGCTAGATTGGGTTGAGAAAATAACTCAAGTGCTTATAATTCGTTGAGTGTTAGCTTGTGTTGAGAAAACCACTCAGTGCTTACAATTCGTAGAGTGTTTTCCTTGTAGCTGAGAAATCACTCTGTGCATACAATTCAGCAATTACCACCACCAAAGTCCTAGCTAGCCACTTATATACTTTCCGAACAAGCACACATGACTTGTTGGAGGTGTCATGATATGGGAGTTGTGATGATAATGGAGTTGTGATGGTTAGTATTCTTGTCAACAAAAGACTACCTAGATGGTAGTGCCCACACTCACTGGGAGGTGAGTGAGAGGGGGGGATATTGTGACCTATATGAAAATATTGTGTGCAGCAGTGTAACCGCCACTGAGTGCTTTCCTTGGGGATAAGAAACACTCAGCGAGTTGAACTCAAGGAAGGACTTGTATGAAAAGACTATGTTGAGCAGTATAATGGCCACTTAGTGCTTTCCTTGGGGTTGAGAAACACTCAGTGATCTAGATTTAAGGATGGAGTCAATTGAAGATTGTGGAGCAACATAAGCAACAATGAGTGCTTGCCTTGGGGATGAAAAACAATCAATGAGTTGGATTTAAATATCGCATGGAGCTATGGATCATATACACCATTGTTTGTTTTCCTTGGGGGCTGAGAAACCATGCGATGCTTGTGACGCCAAGAAAGCAAAGAGTAACCAAATATAAGTATTAATTACAATTTGAAGAAATTCTTTGTTTAAGTTGTGATTTGATGTCGACTTAAAAAATTCATGGTTAGCTTCATAAATAACTCTATCAATGAAGGTATTTTTGAATTGATTTAAAATTCTTATGGTGGAACTCATAAGACTCATTTGTTTGTGATGCAAAAGTACTAAATTGTCTAGCACAAATACATGAGGTTGAATGCAAGGTAAACAGCATCAGCTTAATGATTTCATAGTGTAGAACTAGGCCAGTGTGGTGACACTGGAACCCTGTGATATATGTTAATCACCATGAGGTATGTCATGACAATTGTTGTGTTATTAAGACAACGCAAAAGGATGCCTTGGATGAAAAAATTCTTCATGTGCGAGGAGTCCTTGCCAAGGGATGGATCACCAAAGGGACTGAGGAAGCAAATAAAGGGATGCCTGAACTTGGAAGGTGAGTGACTACACAGAAGAGGAAACAAATCGTCTGAGGGACTAAAGAAGTGGAGAAGGGAATATTAGAATTGGAAAGAGAATTGGTTTTAAATAATCGTGAACATACTGATTGGAATCAGAGATGCATTGGGTGTGTCTCAAAAAGAACTAAGTGAATTTGTTTCCTAAAGGACCAATGAGCACAATGGATTGCATGGACGAACAATGGAGATGGATAGCACATTGGTATTAAGCAATAAAACAAGATAAGGTGCATTGGAAACATTGTGAACCAAATAAGGCCACTTGGAAAATTCTTGATTGAATGAGGACAACCTACCCATTTCTGTTCATTATGTAAATGAATGTAAAAGGGTTATGTATATATAAAGCTCATTGTTGAATTTTGTGCTTGAGTATTGTTGATTTTTGTGCACATGTATAGAGCATTGTTGAATTTTGTGTTAGGGAATAGAACATTGTTGAATTTTGTATCCAAGAATAGAACACTTGAATTTTGTGTTAGAGTATAAAACATCGAGGACAATGTTCCTCTAAGGGGATGGGGTCTATGACAACCTTTTTTATATCCCTATTGTAATTGTTACTATGAATTGTAATTCATGTAAATATTGTGGAAATGTAAATATTATGATTGGGTTGTGAGGAGTGGAGATGGATTTAGAGGTTTGAGGAGAAGTTGCTTGAGAATTGGTTAACTTGACTGTTCATTTAATTGCCACTAGTTTTCTAGCTGGATTTAATGGCCTGCGTAACAAGGAGGGAGGTTGAGTATGGGCTTCCTGAAAGGACAATCCCATACCACCTATGCCCTCGAAGGGCATGTGGGGTGGTCAACATGCAAGAGGGGAGACCAAGGGTCGACGAAAGAAAAGAGGCAAATGGGAAAAGAGAATGAGGCGAGATTCATCATTTAGACATCGAGAGAGCAACGAATGTGAAGAAGGGAGTTGCGGGCATAGCAACATAGGTTCGAGCAGGAGTGAAGTTCTTGCGCAAGGAGTATGACGAGGTAGTCGTACAAAATATATGAGGTGAACTCGCAAAAGGAAATGCAAGAAGCATTGGCACAAGAGAGGGGGCACGTAAGAGGCACAATGTAGTATGGATACTCGTTGATTTAGTGGGTTGAAACCACTTTGTGCTTTGGATCCTTGCATAACAATGTTGAGGAGCGAGGTTGAAGAGACAAGAAGAGAAGCAGGTGAAGACACTATGTTATGGAGTCCTGTGACGTGGAGCAAGTCGAACACAATATACTCTAGAGTCCTAGTAGGCAATGGGGAAACTTTGTGCATGTTTGAAATCCCTACAGGTTAGTAGGTGGAGAAACTATGCATTTTGGAATCGTGCAAGGTGGACCTGGTGGAATACAATGGGCTCTGGATTCCTGTTTAGCAGAGGGAAAATTCTATGTGTTACTAATATTTGTGAGATTGGCAGAGGGATATTTATTGTGCTTTGGATTCTTGGTTGAAGAAGTGGAGACACCGTGGGATATAATCTTGTACTAAGCAAGTGGAGACGAGGTGGTATCTAGATTCCTATGTGATCAAATTGATTAGCCTTAGTTTAAATTCCCTTAAGCACTTAATCCTCATACTCTGAATCCGTCTTGGGGGTGGTCAACAACAAGAAAGATTGCAATATGGTTGGCCTATAGTTGGGTGGAGAGTTGAAGTCCCTCCCTCAGTTTCCACTCATTAAATTATATATATAAGTGTATCTACTTGTACTTTTATTACATTATGAATGTTAAGTGATGTTGTTATCGGTCATAAAAATGAATGTGTTAGTGTTTCTTATGGAGGAATGGTGTTATTCTTGGTTTCCTTTAATGAGATGCATGTGTGATTGTTCTCGTGATTTGATATGGATTTGCATATCCCTGTGATTGTTGATACTTCCTTGAGTGCAGGGTTGATTACATGGCATGTATGGATATTCGTTGAGTGCAATTGACTATCATTGTGTGTGATTTCTATTGTTTGTTATGTTGTGAATATTGTGGATATCTGTTATTATGGACTAGTGAAAGTACGTTGTTGATATTGTGTGTAGCATGATATATCAGTGGACCTGATAGTGTGTTGTCTCTCCCAGAGACAGCGTTGGATTGCTTACAATACCATTGCCTGGGCACATCTAAATTCTATGTATCTCATATGATCCTCAAGAAACCGAAGATATCATATGCATCTTCGACACATAGTAATTACAAATATACAAATATAAACATAACAGAATGGATTGGTTCCTTCATCCAAGGATATAAGCCATGTATTTATGGTATCCTTTCACATATACAACTCACAAGAATAAGGAAAAAACAATTGGAGGCCGAGTGATCAAGGATTTACAGTTTAATCAGATTCTACAAAATAATGAAAGAAGAGAAAGAGGATAATAACTCATCACATAAAGCTTGAAACAGCAAGAGTTCTATACTTATCTGAGCTAAAGATAGGCAGGTGGATGTAAGAAGAGTGAATGTTATGATTTCAAGAAGTGCACATTTAAATATATAATCTCAGACTTGCATACAAGCATATATATTAACTAGTTAACACCAATGAATATGTAAGAATATAAGAGATATTTCTGGCAGCTACAATTGCTTGAAATCAAAGAGGAAGTGCGAACATAATGGAAGTTTAACAGAGAAACAACATATTGTAATACTCGAACAGGGAATCACCACTTTTTCATTCATATTAAGAAAGATGTAGATCTGGAATCCATACAACTTCAGAAGCACATAAAGTCTTTTCCTAGAATTCAGAACCTTTCTTCAATGTTTCTTCCTCCCTTTTATAATGAGAGGGAGGGTAAGAAAATCAGTTACAGAAATATCTTCAGGTGGAAATTTACATTTGTCTGTATGAATGATTGTCTTTGCATAAATCCTCTAACTATTACAGCAGGGAGATTCCTTTCTTGAAAGCAAAACAAAATAACAATACAGTGATCAAAACAACAAAATGGAATTAATCCATCGCAACTGAAATGATGGTTTCTAGAAATATCTTCATGCCACTCTTCTTTGTTGGCCTTTGGTCCTGGCATGTTCCTGCTAAGTCATGGTTAATCCTGTCTCGGTCGGTTCAGGGTCACTCTCAGTGTTTAACAGCCTCTGAAACAACTGCCAACTCATACGCCTTTTTAACTTTCTATTAGATAATATCGGTGCCCTGAAAAGTCTGGTGTCGTGTTTCATGGAGTACCCAGGAGCCTTTCGAACGCTGGCCTTTTAACACAAGAACACTGTGAAACGGGTGAGCCCGACTACCCTTTACGCCCTTGGGAATACAGACCCCTTTCGCTTTTTCTTTTATGTGATCAAGGGCTTGAACTGAGCGCTTAGTACTTTGGGTACTAAGGCTTTCAATTGTCGTGCGGGGGCCTTTTCCTTTGTTAATTGAAAACCCTTTAATAACCCCTTACACCACATTGGCCCATATCCTAGACACGAGAACCTTATGAAATATATCTTATGGAACATCGCATCCGGGGGCCCCTTTTTCTTATCGCAATCACAATTCCACATCCAGCACTGAATACACTTTCCCTTAAGTTTTTCCACTAAGCAGTTGCAATCGCCGATATGAAAGATGACATCATATTTTCCACGTGTCACCCTGTGAGCGATGACATGTGTCACTTGGAAATGTCCCCATAGGACCCCTAAAAACGTTGAAATCGAGTGACACATGTCCCCCTGCCACGTTAGCATTCATACTACCACATGTCCTCTATACAGCCACTTTTCATTTGTACTGCCACTTGTCATTTGTATTGTCATGTCACTGGTGACGTCAGCTGCCATGTCTGCTCTGAGGACCAATCAAAGGTTGCCACATGGCCCCCTAGAGGAGAGAGAAAAAAGGCCTTCCTGACCCTGTTTTTTCATGCTTTCCCTTTTTATTTCATTTTCTCGTCTCCCCGGTGATGTACCACTTTATCGCGATATCAGTGGTTTGCAGGTCTTTTTAAGTTGAAACCCCGTCGATCCGTCAATTGTCGATGCCACATGGAGAGAGAAATGGGGTCGTCCATCCCTATTTTGTCTGCCTCTCTTATGTTAAATTGTTCTAGTCCTTCCCCGACGATACAACATTATATCATAGATCGTCCCTTGCAAGTTCTTGGAGTATGCAGCGATTGCGTGCCTGTGATGACATCGGATTTGCGAGATTGCGGCATCGGCCTTCGGCGCCGAAAACCGTTGATAATCCTTAAGTGTGAGTCCCGGGATTCTACCAATCGCTGATTCCGATTTTCCCTCCATACTTAGCCATTTTTTGGTTCGCTAGGCTTTTCCAAGGTAGACCTTCAAAATGCTTTATCTTCTACTCCATGAGTCCATTTTTTGGTTCGCTAGGCTTTTCCAAGGTAGACCTTCAAAATGCTTTATCTTCTACTCCATGAGTCCATTTTTGGACTTCCATATACCGTTGGAAAGATTTTTCTAAGCACTATGCAATGGGGAGGGCTTGATTCAGCTCTAAGATATTTTGTGGCCTGGGGGCTCCAAAGTTCAATGCTCTTGGAAACTTTGACAATTTGAAACCCACAATGCAGTGAGTGACAACATTGGCTCCAACTGGGGATAGTGCCTTGCCAGCAAGGTCTTGAGGACCTGTAGACTAGTAGTATTTTCTTCCATTGGGCATCGAGTTATTCTTAAAAAAAATATAATTCTGTGAAAAGGACTTTTCTGAAAATAAACTGAAAAATTTGAATAACAATTTTAACATACACACTAAAAATTTACAATGAGAAAGAGACAGATATCTCTAATTTTGAAAAAAAAAAATCAGAAACTAACCATTTACAGGCAGTTCTAGCAGTTCACCTTCCAAGTTTTCAAGCATGTAAGTGTTGTTTCCCCTTTCCTCTACAATCTTGAAAGGGTTGATCCATAGCAGATCAAACTTCTCATGTTTTCCTTTGTCTTCTCGTCTGACATTCCACCTAAGAACTAAATCTCCTTGCTAAAGAGGTATGTCCTTAGCCTTCTTGTCAAACAGAGATTTCACCCTTTGTTGGTAGTTTAACAGTTTGGTCCCCTCCTGCTCTTTGTTATCGTGAAGCTCCACCAACTGATTTATTCTTCTAGTCAAGGCATTAGGCTCTTCCTCGGCTTCTTGCAACAACTTAGCTACTGACATTGCTAATTGGATAGGGAAGACAACAACCTTGCCATATACTAGCTCAAAAGGAGATTTCCTAGTGGATCTTTTGGGTGTTACATAGTTAGCCCACAGAGAAAACTTTAGTTGAGAGTCCTAGTTCCTTTGATTTTCAATGATGGTCTTCTTTAGAACTCTCACCATGGTTTTATTAGAAGACTTAACCAAGCCATTCCCTTGAGGGTAGTATATAGTGGAGTGTCCAACAATGATGTTGAATTTGTGGCAAAAGTTGGTGAACTTGGCAGATTTGAATACCTATGCATTATCAGTGATGATTTTAAAAGGACACCCAAAGCGGGACAGTATGTTATCCTCCATGAATTTTATCGCCACTCAATCAATAGCATTCCTAGCTGGGATAGCCTCTACCCACTTGGTGAAACAGTCAATGGATGTTAAAATCCATTTTTGTTGGCCACTAGAAGGTGGGTTGATTTCTCCGATGAATTTCAATACCCACTGTCTAAAGGGCTCCTCTACATACACAGGAATCAGGGGGAGAGCAGCAAACTTTTCTCTTTCGGCAAACAACTGGCATCTTTGGCATGACCTGACCTTAGAATAAACATCTCCAAATAGCGTGGGCCAATAAAATCCTACCTTAAGGATCTTGGTGATGTTGTCTTCCAACTGTAGTGTCCTCCACAGACTCCCCCATGGAAATCCTCCATCACTTCATGGGTTTCCCCCTCAACCAAACACAACAATAATACCCCCACCAAGTCCTTTCAGTAGAGAAGGTTGTTGGATATAATGTATTTAGGTGCCTGCAATCTCAGACTCCAGTATTTTGATCTATCCAATCCCAAGGGGCATATTAGAAACAAGAGGTAATGAACAATGTTCTTATACCTGGGCGATCCCTCATACTTGGCATAGATTTTATGTTCAACCGTTTTAATTCTACTTTTTTCATCCTCTGGATTGCCCTCCTCTATCAGGCTTATCCCTAGAGCTTGGTAGTTGGATTTAGACAAAATCTTGGCCAACCCTTGGCCTTTGATGAGCTTGGTAGGCTTGATTTCCAACTCATATTCTTGTATTTTAGCTATCCATCTGCCCCTCTTTCCTTCGTTGTCTCCCTGCACCAGACTGTCTTTGACTGCAGTTGTTGGGACAAATGTTGTGATTTCGGATTACAGTACATACATACGGAATGACTTCAACGCCTTGACTAGTACATAATCCTGTTTCTCCAATATATCATACTTCAACTCAATGTCCCTTAGGACTTGGCTAAAAAGGCAATGGGTTGCTCGTAACCTTCTTTATTTTTCTGTAACAGCATAGCAGCAATGGTATGTGGAGAGGCGAAAGAAAATATGTAGAAGGGCACTGAATAATCGAGGCTGACTAGCACTGGGGCCTCAGCCAAAGCTTCTTTGATCTTTGTGAAAGAATCACAGGGGACAGAGATCCACTTAACTTCGTTCTCCTTCTTGAGCATATATGTGATACCTTTAACTATCTTAGCATAGTTGGGTATGAATCGTCTTAAGAAATTTATCCTCCCAAAAAGGCTTGGACTTCTTTCTTGTTTCTGGGCAGGGGAATAAGGTTGATGGCTTTGACTCGTTCAAGATCAATCTTTACTCCTTCCTGCGCTACTATGTGTCCAAGTAGCTTCCCCTCACTCAGGGCGAACTGAGAATTCTTTAGATTCAGAGAGAGGCGATACCTTCTGCACTTCTCGAAAGTGAGTTTTAAATGGAGGATATGATCTTCATCAATCTTAGAAAAGATTTTGACGTCGTATAAGTAGACTACCACAATTTACATTGCTTGCCCACTAAATCTATGTACATTTCTCTTTGAAATGTAGCCCCCACATTTATTAACCCGAATAGCGTGTGTGTACATGAAGGTTCCCCACGGGGTGGTGAAAGCAATCTTTCTCTGGTCGTAGGGGTGGACCGCCACTTGGTTATATCTTGAGAATCTGTCCATCATGGACATTCTAGCTGCACCTACTACCTTCTGCAATATATTATCCATTTTGGGCAGAGGGTAGTTATCTTTTAGAGACACCCTGTTTAAATTCTGGAAGTCCACGCATAGCCTTATGTCTTCGCTCTTTTTACGAATATGGACCAGATTAGCTACACACTCAAAGTATCTTAGAGGGACTATGATCTTGGCCTGCAGCGGCTTCCTTACCTCCTTTTCAATGGAGGGGAGTAAGAGTGGGTTTATTTGTCTGAGTTTCTGTTTGCATGGCCTTATCCCACCCTTCAAAGGTATTTAATGTTGAATAATATTTGTATCAAATGATTTCAAATCGTCATAAGACCAAGCAAATACATCTTTGTAAGTTTTGAATAGATCGAAATACCTATGTTTGTATTGCAAGGGGATTCCTTTGAACAACCTGATCGTCTGGGGTTCCTCCTCTGATCCAATGTTGCAGTATTCTACCTGCTCATGCTTCTTTGGGGCCATTTGTTTGGATTTTATGCCGTCTTTATTGAAAATTCTTTCAAGCGGAACAAGTCCACGAGGGATGGTGTTCCCTTTTAGTTGCAAAATGTTTTGCCCAACCATTGTGTCTTTCCATGGAGTGGCTTCTTGTTCTGCTTCTTCTTCTTCTTGATCGATGGTGGAGTGGGAAAACTCCCCAACGAATTCTATGAATCTTTTGACCTACTCTGTCATCTTCGAATACCTGCCAGTGTTTGACATTATCAAGTATTAAAATCCTGTGTCTGACTTCTATCTCATATTTGAGGAGTGGATTCTGTGGGGGGTTGAAAGTGCTTGCAACTACCGCAAGAGAGTCGTCCATCATGTTTTCTTCCCTGGGAAGAAATTGGATGTTAAAGGCCAGGAAGAAGTTTTCGATTAAGTCCCACACTTCATTTTGGTACATCCTCAGCGTGGGTGTTTGGACTGGCATTGATTTTTGATCTGCTTTACGACTAGTTTAGAATCCCCATCGACTCTAAGGCATTCAATATTCATCTTTTTTTTCTGTTTGTATCCCAAGGATCAATGCTTCGTATTCCGCCACATTTTTGGTCATTTCAAACGAGAGGGGTATCAGGCTGCCCTCCAGAGATACAAACAATATTCCAGCTCCATTTCCATCTTTTGAGTTTGCTCCATCGAAGTATAATTTACATTTTTATTTTCACTTGGTCACAAGTGCTCTGACTACCTTGTTAGGTGTATTGAGGTTTCCTCTAGGAAGGTCTCATCCTCTTCTAGGAACAGACAGGGGATGTCATTGTCTTTCCCATGCACTGGGGAGTTCTCTGAACCTTTAGCTGGCGTCACAACTTTCACAAACTGGGATTCTCTATACAGCCTTCTTTGCTCACCTACAAAATGGGAATGGTGGCATAAGTCAGATCCAGCTTGATAGAGCCACCTACCTTTGAACCCCAAGATCTGGATAAGAGCATTCCAAAACGAGGAGGTATATCAGCGACCACTATATCCATTACCACACTTTTCACCAGGATTTGAGCCAAGTTTACCACCAGATCCTTTATCATGCCTAAGCACTTTACTCTCTTGGAGTCAAAGGACTACAGGTCCTTGTATGGTCTAGTGATTTCCAAGCTCAGTTGTTCCATTACGAATAATGGCATGAGGTTGTA
The DNA here is from genome assembly GCA_000404065.3 of Pinus taeda. Taxonomy (NCBI): domain Eukaryota; kingdom Viridiplantae; phylum Streptophyta; class Pinopsida; order Pinales; family Pinaceae; genus Pinus; species Pinus taeda. The sequence continues at coordinate 72,971 of APFE031195069.1, read as the reverse complement.
TGATGCTCCTGAATCTAGCATGCAATTATGCAACAAAAGGTCATGGATCACTAAAGTCACATAAAAAGGTGTGGTAGAAGGATCCAACTCTTCCACACGCAACCCAAAAACAACCATTGGCCTCTCCTCCTAGAGGTTTAAACTATCCTGGGCTGGTGTTGAGATAGAGGGATACATAAATTGAGAGACCATAGCTTTATAAATAGGCTGATTTAAAAGCTCAATCAAGGGAACAAGAAATTTTACTTCTCAAGCTCCTTTTGGAGATTGAATGCGGGTTGGAATTTTTCTGTACCTCCTGGCTATGTTCCTTCTACCTCGACACTAGCAGCTTTCGGCAGAATAGATGTCTCTTTTTCTATATGTCCCTTTGAACTAGTTCTTTCCTCATTAGAGGAGACTTTTATCTTGGAAGGGTAAACGTTCAGCTTACCCATCCCTTTATTCAATACTTGGGGGCAACTTGGGGAGCAGCTTCCCCTTGTTGTTATGGTTCTCTCATCCTCTTCTTTGAAGATCTTAGATCATACTTATGTTGTGGTTGTGCTTGCATGAACTCTGCAAACTATTTGCAATAATAATCCCTATCTTCCTCATTTTTTGTTTCTTCTCTATCATGGTTGGCCTCTTGGTGAGCCATATTCTCATATTCTTCTTCGTTAAAAGCAAAATACATATTTCCCTACATCTCTTGTGTATCTGATGATTGTTCATTGGGACCATCTTCCAAGTATAATGGATGGGGGATCTGATCAAGTTGTTCCTTTCTTTCCCTTTGAAGTAGTTGCAGTGGAGGCCTTCTATATTGTGGGTTATAGCCCTGATTGTTGACTTGAGAATTCTATCTGGAAAGGTTCTTGTTCTCAATTTCAAGCTTTCCAACCTTTTGTGTTAAACTCCTGACGAGTTTCTCCAACTTGTCCCACTTCGGGTTTGATGATACTTTATCTTCACCAGAGCAGGATGCCTCCTCTTTCCATCTTTTGGGTTCAATAATTTCTTGCTTTACCCTTGACTTGCCTGCCGAGACCATATTAGCTTCCATTTAAAGAGCATCGGTCTGAAGTTGGTCTAGAATGAGAGATTTTCATTCTCTCAGGGAAAAACCAACGTCGGATTCAAAAGCTCCCAGGAAAACCACATGAGTCGCAGTTGAAGGAGGTTTTATGTCAGCAGGTAGGTTATTGTACTACCTATTGAATCTTTTGATAAATTATGAAGTATCCTCCTTCGGATTTTTTATTAGGGAATTAAACTCAGCGAGGAGGTACTCGTGATCCCTATTTTATCCCCATTTTTGGTTGGAAGCGTTTTCTAGCTCTTGCCATGTAGTGATGGAGGCATTGGGTAGATCTTTGAACCATTTTCTAGCTTCTCCCTCGAGACTTTGTACAAAAAGTCTCATGACCACATCCAGCTGATCCACATCTAGGATGTGAGCAAAAGAATTAAAGGCTTCAATGTGACTTTTTGTTGTGTTATCATCTTCCCCATTGAACCTAGGCAGCTTCTTTAGGTGGTTATGGGGCATTGCACTCAAAGGGTGAGGTAAATTAAGAGGTGCATACTTTATTTAGCAAAAATCCCGAGAGAGCCATCTGGATTGGTGGAGGGGGATTAAAATTTGCTTAAGGAACTGGGGTCAAGACCACAGTGGTTGGAGGAGAAGCAGGGTATGTCAAGGCCTTAGGAGTAAGTCATGAGTAGTGAGCAACAGTGGGTTGAGCATTGGAGGTGTAGGTGGAAAAGGCTAATGAGATCGTAGTATAAGCCGGAGGAGTTTTCTCTTTCCCAACTTTCTTGGAAAATAACTTTTATGGATCAAATACAAATGGGGCTTTCTTTTGTGATGTATCTGAGCGAGTATAAGTCGTTTTAGAAGTTGGGGTTATGAATGATAATGAGGGGGGTGTGGAGTCGCCAAGGTGATATGAATGCAATCGTAACAAACTTTGCTCACCTACACGAAGGGTGTTCAATTTGTCATATCCTGAGGGAAAAATCCTTCTATAAGATCTCGCGCAACAATGCTAAAAGATGTTGTCTCTCCCAGAGACAGCCTTGGATTGCTTACAAGACCAGTGCCTGGGCACATCTAAATTCTATGTATCTCATATGAGCCTCAAGAAACAGAAAGCATCATATGCATCTTCTACACATAGTAATTACAAATATACACATAACAGCATGGGTTGGTTCCTTCATCCAAGAATATAAGCCATGTATTTTTGGTATCCTTTCACATATACAACTCACAAGAATAAAGCAAAAACAAGTGGAGGCCAAGTAATCAAGGACTTACAATTTAATCAAATTTTGCAAAATATTGAAAGAAGAGAAAGAGAATAATAACTCGTCACATAGATCTTGAAACATCAAGAGTTCTATACTTATCTGGGCTAAAGATAGACAGGTGGATGTAAGAAGAGTTAATGTTATGATTTCGGGGAGCACACATTTAAATATATAATCTAAGACTAGCATACAAGCATATGTATTAACTAATTAACACCAATGAATCTGTAAGAATACAAGAGATATTTCTGGCACCTACAATTGCTTGAAATCATAGAGGAAGTGCGAACATAATGGAAGTTTAACAGAGAAACAACATATTGTACTACTCAAACATGGGAATCACCATTGTTTCATTCATATTAAGAAAGATGTAGATCTGAAATCCATACAACTTCAGAAGCACACACTATTTTTTCCTAGAATTCAAAACCTTTCTTTAATATTTCTTCCTCCCTTTTATAATGAGAGGGAGGGTAAGAAAATCAATTCTAGAAATATCTTCAGGTGGGAATCTACAAATGGCTATATGAATGGTTGTCTCAACGTAAATCCTCTAACTATTACAGCAAGGAGATTCCTTTCTTGAAAGCAAAACAAAATAACAATAGAGTGATCAAAACAACAAAACATAATTAATCCATCGCAATTGAAATGATGGTTTCTGAAAATATCTTTATGCCACTCTTCTTTGCTGGCCTTTGGTCCTGGCGTGTTCCTGCTAAGTCATGGTTAATCCTCTCTCAATCGGTTCCGGGTCACTCTCAGTCTCTAACAGCATCTAAAACAACTGCCAACTCATACGCCTTTTTAACTTTCTGTTAGATAATATCGATACCCTAAAAAGTCTAGTGTCATGTTTCATGGAGTACCCAAGAGTCTTTCGAATGTTGGCCTTTTAACACAGGAACATCGTGAAATAGGCAAGCCCAACTGCCCTTTACGCCCTTGGGAATAGAGCCCCCTTCCGCTTCTTCTTTTATGTGATCGAGGGCTTGAACCAAGCACTTAGTCCTTTGGGCACTAAGGCTTTCAATTGTTGTGTGAGGGCCTTTTCCTTTGTTACTTGAAAAACCTTTAATAACCCCTTACACCGCATCGATCTTATGAAATACAGCCTATGGAACATCGCATCTAGGGGCCCCTTTTTCTTATCGCAATCGCAATCCAGCATCCGGCACTGAATACACTTTCCCTTATGTTTTACCGCTAAACAGTTGCGACCGTTGATATGCGGGATGACGTCATTTTTTCCACGTGTCACCTTGTAAGCGGTGACACGTGTCACCTGGAAATGGCCCCATAAGACCCATGAAAACGCTAAAACCGTGTGATGTGTCTGTCTGCCACATTAGCATCCATAATGCCACATGTCCTCTGTAATGCCACTTGTCATCCGTATTGCCATGTCATTGGTGATGTTGGCTTCCATGTCTGTTTTGAGGACCAATCAAAGGTCGCCACGTGGCACCCTGGAGGAGAGAGAAAAAAGTTTGCCCGGCCCTTTTTTTCATGCTTTTCCTTTGTATTTGGTTTTCTCGACTCCCCAATGATGTACCACTTTATCGCAATATCGACTGGTTTGCAAGTCTTTTTAAGTTGAAACCTCGTCGATCTATCGATCGTCCATGCCACATGGAAGAGACAAAAAGGGGGTCGCCCATCCATGTTTTGTCCACCTCTCCTGTGTTAAACTATTCTAGTCCTTCCCTGGTGATACAACATTATATCGCAGATCGACCCCTGCAAGTTCTTGGAGTATGCAGTGACTCAATGCCTGCGATGACAGCCGATTTGCAGGATTGCAATATCGGCCTTCAGCACCGAGAACCGCCAATAATCCTTACGTGTGAGCCCCGAGAATTCGTCGATAGCCAATCGGCAATTGCAATTTTCCCTCCATACTTAGCCATTTTTTGGTTTGTTGGGTGCTCCAAGAGTCCATTTTTGGACTTCCATATACCGTTGGAAAACTCTTTCCGAGCACTACGCAATGGGGAGGGTCTAATTCAGCTTTCAAATCTTTTGTGGCCTAGGAAAGGGGCTCCAAAATTCACTTCTCTTGGGCAACTTTGACCATTTGAAACCCACAATGCAGTGAGTGACAACATAATGCATATTGGTTTATTTATGTTATTAATGGAATGTTGTGTATTTATTGTCACAATTAAGTCTCAGCTATAGTCTAACAAAGTTTTATGCCTATGGGTAGGCATGTTGACAGTTTTATTTCCTTGATATGGCCATGTTTAGTTCAGGGATTGTTGGGGTGTGAATGAGGGATTCATCCCTGTTGTAATATCAGTACTGAGCATTGCTCATCACCAAGAAGGGCTTTGTAAGCCGTCAAAGTCCTTAAGCCTTCTAAACCTGGTTTTCGTTGATCAAGAGGCTTGTGCTTGGGACGATGGAGCCCTACTAGACTCGCAACAATGTCGTAGCCTACAAAGGCTAAGAGATGTTCATCGAGAGATGGACATATTTAAGTCTTGAGAAATGGAGATGTGCCTTCATAGGACGGGAAGGTTTCTATCACATGTCGTGGATGTTCAAGTCGCATCACATTAGGTTTGCCAAGAGGCTCAAGGGAATGTGGGCTAAATTAACAGAGGGTGCAAGACGAAAAATGCTTAACACCTGCTGCCAGGATTTTCCATCGCGTCTTGGAGGAGAGACAATGGTTTCACCACCATGTGGGTGTGATGGTGTTATTCATGGAGGGGGAGACAAAATGTCCTTCCCGTCATTAAACAAGAAAATGTAGATTTGCATGGAGGTCAAGGACCCAATGGGCCCCATTACCTAAGCTGAGGTGGTGGATGCCACATGGCACACAAATGGCATGTAGCTTTGTCAAGCCTTGTAGCTTTGTCAAGCCTAGGTCTGCTCCCTTAGCATTGTGGCTCTTTTTTCTTGCCCTCAGACTACTCATTTAGCCCACAGTCAACCTAGACAGGCTTGCGACCAAGTCCTTTAGTCCTCAACTTGCCTTTTTTGCTCTGCTCAAGATGTTATCAATTCTTCAGCCAACCTGCCCTACTCTCAAACCCCTATTTTCTAGGCCTCGAGCCTTCTGCATACTTCATAGGGTTGTGGTCTTCCTCCTTGGTTGTGGCCTTCTTAGCCCTCCAAAAGAAGTCATATTCAACCTCCTTCCAATGACAAAAACTCAATCTTGTCCACAAGCCCTATCCTTGGCCAATTGTCCTCAAACTTTCTCTTGCGCCTCCTTTTGTTGTTTGCGGCTACATCACTTCTAGCCTCTTCCACAAGAAGAATTATCCTTCATGCTCATTGTCTTCAAGCCTCTCCAATGGCTACTTATTTATACTTGTCCTTAGGTCCCTTAGGAAGCCCATTTGTCCTTCAAGAAACCTCCAACACAACTTCAACATTAAATTATATATTAAATGCTCTTCATTGAGTTCAAAGCCCACTCACTTTGGATCCAAAACCCCAAACTTAGGTGCAAAACCTACACATAACATTTTATGGGAATTTCTTTCTCAAAAGCCTAGCACCAAGGACATGTGAGGGTACCTCCCAATGCTACCCAATCTCAACATGGAGTTGGTTTGCAAGCTAAAAAATACCATGTGTGACTTAAGCAATTTCCAAAAATGTGGTATTAGAAGTTTGATGCTTACATATTGGGATTGAAATTTGCAAGAATCAAGACTCATCACTACATGTATTCCAAGCAAGGTGATGATCACTTTACTTATGTAGCATCATTAGTTGACGATGTGTTGCTAAATCAAACACAAGGATACCATCAAGCAAGTCAAGTCTCAAATATCCTCAAAGTCTGACATGAAAGATCTTAGTGCTACAATCTTTATTTTAAGAATGGAGGTTAAAAAAGATTGTGCAAATAGAGAACTATGGCTAAAGGAAAGGAAGTATATAGCAACATTTATATAATCATTAATATGCAAAAATATAAATGAGCCAAAATTCATATTCTTGTAGGTGTAAGATATCTACAAAACAATGTCCCAAGACAAGAGAAGAGGTAAGGACTAGTCCCATGTTCCCTATGGATGTGTTTTTGATAGTTTAAAGTATGTTATGATTTGTATTAGATCAAACATTGCACATGCAGTGAGTATGGGTGTGTTTTTGATAGTTTGAAATATGTTATGGTTTGTATTAATCAGACATTGCACATGCAGTGAGAGTATTGAGCAAATATGTGTCAGAGTCCAGCAATGAGCATTGGATAACTTTAAATAAAACCTTCAAACATTGGTGCAGCACTATTGATTATGCAGCATGCTATCAAGATTTGGACTAGACAAAGTGATAGATGTTCAAGGCTTTGTTGATGTAAACTAGGCTGAAAATCTTAACAGCAAACCATCTACAAGTGGTAGTGTTTAACCTATTTATAGGAGCAATCAATGGACTGAGCAAGAGGTAGGTTGTAGTTGCACTTTCAACGATATAAGCAATTAACAATCACTCATCCATGTAAGTAATATGGTTTCAAAGATTATTGTAATTGTACAAAATGCCATAAAAATAGATTGCAACAATAAAAGTGCAATCTCTCACAAAGAACCTTGTTTATCATGCTAATACGAAGCATATTGATGTGCAGTACAACTTTGTAAATTATATTTGAAGACAAGGTGCTGCTGAAGAAGTTTGACACCTTAAAAGTTGCAAACTCATTGATAACATATGTTAATATTGATAAGTTCTCTTGGTGTAGAGAATCAATGGGGATTGTTATCATGAATATGTGATCATATTCATGATAACAATGTAGACTGCATCCATGCATGATGCATTAGTTACAACTTGAAGACTGCCTCTAGGTGATTTAAGCAGTCTTTATTTCAGTAAAAATGTCATGAATCAGTTCAGAAATAGAGCTGGTTCAATATTCCAATGCATACATACATATTTTCATGCAGATGTTTTAAAAATTACTTAATTTCAACATCAACTTACAAAACGGAACCCATAGAACAAAATTTGTTATAAAGCTCTGCTGCACTATATTTAACAAAGTACATTAGATGAAGAACCATTCATATAATTGGACTGCATAAGTCGGTAACAAATTATGATTTCTTCACTTTTTTTGCATTTGAAGACTCGTGGAGATCTGCAGGAGGCTGACATTTCAAACAAAACCAATCTTCTTCGGGAACTTTAGCTAAAGGAGGCTGGCAGCAATCAATATGCATTGCAGTGCCACAGCCTCTCCCTTGTTCATCCCCACACAAAAGCATAACATCATCTCTATCATTAGATCCACATACCGAACATGAAATATCATCTCGTTTTCTTTCCTCTTCCTCCACATTGTTCCGTGATCTTTCACCTAGAAGTGTTTGCTGTGGCACATTGCTAGCTGAAGCGGGATGGGTTTTCATTTCCATATTTTTGAAGAACTTCTCTACTGCTGCATGGGTGCTATAAAGAACATATTTATCAAGAGGATAGCATGGCTTGCACACATATTCAACTAAGTAATCAACCAAAACACAAGCAACGTCGCAGCGAATAAACTCCTGAACCCATGTATCATCTCGAGGAATACCCGGGCTAACAACAGCAAAATCAACACCAAGCACAAGGGATCGGTTGTATGGAGGACTAGTTGCTAAAATGACTCCACCTCCTGCCTTTACCACACGTTTCAAGGTATCCTGCGCGATGGAAAAGGATCCAATAATGTCGCTAATAGCCAAAGATATCAACATAAATATATATATTATAACTGTACGATAAATTTGTCCTTCCATAAAAAGCCCTAAGAGCTTACCAAACTTGGGGCAATGCATTCTCCATAGACAATGATTCGAAAACCATGTAGCGCACCATGACCAGTTTTTTCTTGCAACAAACGCCATTTTCTAGGAGCTTCAAAACTGATGGTACCATCTTCATTCAATCCACTCTTGTGCCATTCATATTCTTGTTCATCAAGAAATCTCCCTGCTTGTTTGCTTGCAGTAAGATAATCTGTAGTGAGTATCCACCTGTATGACATGCAATAATAATTATCATAAAGAAGCTTTACCAATTTGGAAGTAGCTATTGTGGAAGATGAAAATGGCACGGTTCTTTAATGCTTCTCAGCAATCCAAATATTTTTGAAATTGAAACAAAGAGCTTTGTTAAGGTGAAAATGATGATCATGTTAACAATATACCTGCCAGCTGCAGCAGCTGCAAAAAACTTTTCTGTTCGACGAAGTGGCTCTGGAACCACTAAATGAGTGGCTTGATAAGACCACTGATGAGAATCTTTCAACACTTTCCCTCCTAAACTCTTGACTAACTGCTGAAATTCTTTTCTTTGTAAACGATGTCCACTCAATAAAAACCATCTTGGCTCTGCAGACATCACTAATTTAGAGCTTTCGTGTTTGTTTGGCTGACCAACATCCTTAATATTCTGTAATGCAATACTTTGGGAAACTTTCCTTGGTTTCTTAGCAGTTTTGGTGGGTTTCTTAGCAGTTTTGGTGGGTTTCTTTATTTTGGCAAGTTTTCCTGATTGAACCTTAGAAGTTCTGTTCAGATTAGAGACATTTTCTTTTCCATCATTCATGCATTCCAAAGATTTCTTGGTAACAGACAAAGCCTTTGTCTCAGGTGTGTAAGTTGTCCTAGCACTACTTTTAGCTTTCTTCGGTATAGAAGCTTGATTCTTCTCATCGCTGTTCCTTTCATTAGTCTCCACAGTCTCGTCTATCTCACCCTGAGGAGTTTTTAATTCAATGTGTTCAGCATCCTTATTTTCTACTGGCTGCTTCTTTTGGCAATCTTTAGAAACCTTTGAACCTTTAGACACCTCTGAAATTTGATCAATTTCCAGATCTTTCAAACCTAATCTACAGTCTGGAGATAAGGCATAACTATGCTGATGCACATTTTCATTACTGTGACCTGGTTTAGCACTTGATTCAAATGGTGAACTGTTCAACCTAGGTGATGGAGAGATATCAGACTTCTCCTTGTATGGTGCATTAGGACTTCCATTTTGAGAAACCACTGCTCCAGGCATTGAAACCATGTGATTATCAACTGGTTTAGCCTTAGCCACTGAAGATGCCATGTCATCACAACCTTTAGTTTCTTCAATAGCTGGATCAAGTTTGTCAAGCTCTGAAGCTTTCCGTTTTTTGATACCGGGCCTTCCTCTTTTCCTGGGCTTTTCTGTCAAAGCTATATCATGATGCTTTTCTACCAAAGTAGAAAGGGACACAGTTTGTTCATTAGAAATGAAACCTTTGGCAGCAGTGTTGCCTTGTTCAGAAAAATGTTGTTGATTATCATCTAAAGCATCAGGCTTCAATTGAGCAGCTTCAGACGTTAAATCTGAAAAAGACTCATGCCTTTTATCAGCTGTAAGCTCCACTTGAGGATCACAAGTTTCTATTCCATTTGACACGTTTAGATCAAAGGGTCTTACCTCCTCTTTGGAAGTGGCAGTCTTAGTCTTTGATCCATACGATTTTTTAACCACTGCTTTCTTGTTTATTGCTGGCTTTCTACCCTTCTTCTGAGGCAAAACAGAGTTGTCATTTGCAGGGAGAGACTGTGAAGTGATGCAATTTGAATTCTTGGAAGTCAAAGAATGTAATTGGGAAGGTGTCTTCGAACCATGCTCCAACTTTGTCTCTATTTCAGCTACCCCATTATCTAGTTTTTCTTTCTCTGATGTCTTCAAATCATTGTCCAACTTTTTCTCTGATTCAACTACCACACTCTCTAGGTTTTCTCTCTCTGGTGTTTTCAAATCATTGTCCAACTTTCTCTTGATTTCAACTACTCCATTATCAAGGTTTTCTTTCTCTGGTGTCTTGAAATCACTGTCCAACTTTCCCTTTATTTCACCTACCCCATTATCTAAGCTTCCTTTCTCTGCACTTAATTCCACTTTGGGAATTTCTTCTCCATGACTGTCTTCACCTGATTTGGATGGCAGTGCCTTATTTAATGATGTGAGACGATTACCTGACATTGTATTTTTCCTTTTATTTGCACCATAACTTTTGGTCTGTCTTTTCCTCTTCCCACTTGCTGGCAATTCCAATTGACAATCACGATTTTTTGTCTCAATACCAGATGTCTGCAGTTCATTTCCAGTGATGTCATCACAAGCATTCTCTATAAATCCACTCGCTGGATTTACAGTTTCCAGATTGGGAGTTTCATTATTTGCCGTGTGGAGTTTGCTTGCAGAAGAGAGAGTCCTTTTTGATGAAGATCCTTCAGCATGCATTCCAAGCTTTCCGTCATCAAAAGTTTCATCAAGTTTACGTGAAATATTTGGCAAATCTGCTATTACATCAGACCTCGTGACCTGTATAGCATTCATATATCATATTAGATATCTCAATATCAACAGAAACTAACAACAAATACTAGAACATTAAATAAATAGTTATTGAATAACAAATGCTTACCTTCTTAAACCCTGAATTGGAAACAAGTAAGCCACCTTCAAGTGTCTGTGTTTTGACACTTTCTGAATGAGTTCTAAATTGGCCACCTGTGTGAACACTCAGCCCATTGTCAGACTGCTGCACTACTTCAATATCATTGTCAAACAGGGTGGTTCTGACATCCATTTCAATAGCTTCTTTAGCTCTTGATTGGATATTTTTACGGACATTTTCACTTTGAGCTTGAGCCTGTTCATAAGAAATGTTATTTGACAATGGAGAATTACCAAATTCTTCCTTTTCATACATAAGATTGAATCCCTGTGCGGAACCTACAGGTGTTTCAATCCTTCCTGTTTCAATCGTATTGCCTGTTCCAGACTTTCTAGGAGTTTTTTTTCCATTGCCTACAATAGAAGATGAATGAACAGCTGAAGTGAGAATCTCCTTCTCCACTGAAGCCATACCTCCAATTACATCTCTTTCCTTTCCCAGGGCTGGAGAACGAATTCCTTCCATCTCCTGCTCTTCATTACCTACTTTTTCAAGCTGCATGCCCTTTGTCTTTACATCCGATACTGTATTTGCTTCACCTTTATTTTTAAGCAAAGAACCTAAATCACATTTT